>CAUYON010155365.1:0-25111 GCA_963573935.1 Arctocebus calabarensis | reverse complement strand
CAACCAAAGAATGGCCGGGCATTGTGGCGGGCGCCTGTAGTCCCAGCTACTTGGGAGGCGGAGGCAAGAGACTCGCTTGAGCCCAGGAATTGGAGGTTGTTATGAGCTGTGATACCATGGCACTCTATCCAGGGTGACAGCTTGAGGCTCTGTCTCAAAAAAAAAAAAAAAAAATGAACAAAGATAAATACATTTAGAAAAGAAATCAGACAGTTGCTGCATCAAAATATGAAGCAATATAATAATAATAGTGCAAAGAAAGTAACATTCACATTGTCAGATAAGAGTATGTCTGTTATAGAATGCTTCAACTCTGAGGTTCAGTATGGAGTCGTCAGTTATTCAGTTTTTCTTTTGAGACAAAGTCTCAAGCTGTTGCCATTAGTAGAGTGCTGTGGTGTCACAGCTCACAGCAACCTCAAACTTTTAGGTTTAAGTGATTCTCTTGCCTCTGTTTCCCAAGTAGCTGGGACCACAGGCCCCCTCCACAATATCTGGCTATTTTTTTTTTTTTTGCAATTGTCAATATTGTTAATGACAATTAACATTAACATTAACATTAAAACCCGCCAGCTTCAGTGTATGTGGCCATTGAGCTACAATCACAGTCCATAGGCCAGTTCTATAGGACCCCTTGACATTAGTCTCTACTGTTTTGTTTTTGTTTTGCTATTACTACTTATTTTTAATTAATGTTAGTCGCTCATGACTTGATTAGATTATTTCTTTTGACCATTAGCATTTCACAAGCCCTGAATAAATGTCCCATCCCAACTATCAAATTTAGTTAAAAACTTTTTTAAATGTAGATGGAGTTATACATTTAAAACTTCATTTTAAAAACATAACCATAAATACCACTTTTAAAAAGTGAGATTCATGTAACATGAACAAAATAACATTTTAATCTGAGGACTTGTTCCTACATAAATTTTTTATGGAAATGAAAACATTGCATTTTTCTATTTCAAAATATTACGGTAATACAAATGTTTTTATTACATGGATGTCTTTTATAATGCTTAAGCCAAGGCTTTTAGTGTGCTCATCACCCAAATAGTGTTTATTGTACTTGATAGGTGAGCTTTTGCCCTCCCCTCCCACCATTCTGCCTTTACTTTGCTCCTTCGTTGGTGACATCCAGCATCCCTTTTTTTTCTCCTGGAAATCAGAGTTATGTCTTGATCTTGGGATATGAACTATATTGGCCTTTACCTTTTTATAGTCCTTGGTTTCTTCTAACGATCAGTTCAGTTACAGAAGGAGGAGACTGAAGAGCTTTGAGAGTCTCCTCGTGGTGCTGTAAAACAACACATGGACCTAGGGACACCCAGCAAGGGTAGATGGAGTCAAAATCTGTAGCAGCACAGAAGCTACAACAGCAACTTAGTGCAGAGGAATTTGCTGCTATCAGCATTACCCAAAGGAAGGGAGGTAGAGCTAGCGCAGATCCACTGACCACGGGCTACTTCCTCAAACCAACTGTAAAAATACAGGGGAAACTGAGAACATGCAAAAGCAGCCCCAGCCCACAGTGCAGGCACCTCACCTCAGAGACTGCTTCCACCACTTAAACACAAGGAAAAAAATTGAGCTTTTTTTTTTTCTAGGCAATCTTATTCTGTCATCCTAGGTAGGGTGCCATGGAATCATTGTGGTTCTCTGTAACCTCCAACTCTTGGGCTCAAGGGATCCTCTTGCAGCCTCCCAAGTAGCTAGGACTATCAGCACCTGCCACCATGCCTGGCTAATTTTTCTATTTTTAGTACAGACAGGGTCTCATTCTTGTTGACGCTGGTCTCTAACTCCTGAGCTCGAGCAGTCTACCTGTCTTGGCCTCCTAGAGTCCTGGGATTACAGGCAAGAACCAACACTCCTAGCTCTGAGCCTTTTCTGTTCAACTCAGGAACTTTGATAACACACTGTACAAGAAAAGAAATTGTCTCATGAAATTTTGAAGAACTCCTAATTATTCATGTAATATAGGAAGTTAAAAATGACTTTGTTGTAAATATTATTCACATTAACCAGTGTATAGTACCTTTTCCTTAACCTATATATATGGAAAGTACTTCTACACAAGAAAACATATATCATTGGCATTTAAAATTTATGTTAGAGTGAATGAATCTGTATCAGATAAATTGCTTCTTAATTTTCACTACCTGTTGTTTCTTTTCTTGAATAGAAGAGGAGCCAAAAAACTACAGCCCATGGGTCAAATGCAGCTTGATGCACGATTTGTGAATGACATGTTACTGGCACGTAGCTACACTCTCTACACATTGTCTCTGACCACTTTCTTCCATGCTACAACACACAGTTGTAACACAGACCTTATAGCCCACAGAGCCTAAAATATTTACTATAAATATCTACCCAGCCTTTTTTTTTTCACTTTTGTGTCATACATTATTTTTTTATTTTTTTATTAAATCATAATTGTGTACATTAAGGCATTTATGGGTTACAATGTACTGATTTGATATACAATGTGGAATGCCTACATCTAACTGATGAACATAACCATCTCCTTGCTTACTTATTTGTTGTGGTAAGACGTTTATACTCTATTCTTAATAGTTTTGAAATGTACCATTGCAGGATGCACATTAGGTGAGGTCCCCCCAAATACCCTTCCTCCTCCCTGTGTCTCCTCCCTTCTCTTCCCTCCTTCTTTCTGGACTATAGGTGTGTTTTTACCACTCGTACATATGTATAGGTAAAGAAAAAAGTTGCCAGCTAGAATAACAACTATAATAGAAAGTAAAAATGATTCTCATTTTCTCTAATTTGCTGTGTTCTGACTAGTACACCTCAATTCTTTAAGCCAGGACTCTATTATATTTAACCAGACAGTTACCTTTTCTGAGATGTTACCTTCCAAACATTTTTAAACTCTTAACATATTTTTAAACATGGTTTTAAAATAGTTTTTTTTCTGTCATTTGTGACACTGCATAAACTATAAAATTACTTGGCTTGAACCACTTATTCAAGCTAAGACTGGTCCCCTTTTCCTGGTAATGTTCTTTCACTTAAATTTAAGTCACTCACAAATTAAAATTTGATTATAATTTTCAATAAATATTATTTATATCTATAAATATGTTGCTATGAATATTATCTATTTATATTTATTTATATCTAATATAATACCATTATCTATACTGTTAATATTATCTATTATTTATATTTATTTATATCTATTATATCTATATTTTGTGGCATATTTTACTTGTTTCTTTGTTTATAAGGCGATTCTGTTCCCACAAGCACCTAACAAGACTGTGCATCTACATGGCTGACTCATAGGTGAGAAGCACAAGGACAAGGAAGCTCAGTCAGGTCTGCACCCCGAGACGGAGGCTGCAGGTGCTCAGGCCTGCCCAGCCCTACCAAGTCAGACACTCACAGGACAAGGAAGCTCAGTCAGGTCTGCACCCCGAGACGGAGGCTGCAGGTGCCCAGGCCCGCCCAGCCCTACCAAGTCAGACATTCATGGGCACAGCGAACTCATCTATATTTTAGCCAGCCTTAGGTAATTCTGATGCATGTAAAGTTTGAGAACCTCTATATTGGACTTTTAGAAAAAGGTTTTACTGTAAGCTAATAGCCTGTGTCCTTACACAACAATTATATGTATTCAGAATGGAATATCCTTCTAAACATACATTTTTGCAAATAAATTATTCCTATAATTTTAAAATCCTGTAAAATATTAAAGAAAACTGAAAGGCAAACTTGACAAATGTTTCTCTGATTTTGATCAGAATAATTGATACTCGCTTAATAGTTCAACTTAACTGAACATGAGATTTTATCACTTCCTTGTAGTAAAATACATTAACTTTTTGGCCAGAATTAAAAAAAAAAAAAAAAGCAGCCCACATATACTGAGCCATTATAATGTGCCAGGCACTGTTCTAATTATTTAAAGATACCCACTCACTTAATACTCACTACAATCCTATGATGTGGGTATTACGATTATCCCTAATTTAAGATGAGAAAACTGAAACACAGAAGTAAAATTTACAGCCCAACTGTCAGTCCTATTGGGAATCCCTTGTATGTACAGGATTCTCTCCATGGCTTTCAAAAGGTCAACTATGCTGTGATGTACCTTGGTGTGGATCTCTTTTGAGTTTATTCTACTTGAGTTTATCCTCATTGAGCTTTTTGGATATGCAAAGTAATGTTTCCCTTGATTGGGGCAGTTTTAGCCGTTACTGTTTCACTTGTCCTCCTGCTGCTCTCTCTCTTTTCTGGGACTCCCGTCATCATTGATGTTCTTAACGGTGCCCCACTGTCTCTCAGGCACTGTTCATGTTCTTTATTCCTGTCTCACTGTTCTTCAAACTAGGTAATCTGAATTGACATATCTTCACTTCTGCTAATTATTCCTTGAGTCTCTCAGGTTAGTTTTTCATTTCATTTGTTATACTCCCAGTATTTCAGTTTGAGTCTTTTTTGTGATTTCTGTCTCTTTATTTATTCTCCTTTTGTGAGATATGGTTCTCAGAATTGAGTTCATTTCTTTAGAATGGTTTCCTCTAGTTCGTTGAACACATTTATTCTGCCTATTAAATCCAACACCACACTTCCTCAAAGGCATCTTGTGTTGACTGCCTTTTTTCCTCCAGTGTATGAACCACACTTTCCTGTATGGAAATATGTTTTATCCTGTTTTTTGTTCTTGAAAACTAGACATTTTAAACTACATGTTGATAGGAAAATCAGATTTTCCTGAGTTTGTTGTTGGTTTTCTTGCTGTTTGTCCAGTGATTCTCCTAAACTAATACCATGAGGTACTTTTTGTTGTATGTGGCCACGGATGTTCCTCCTTAGCTTATTAGCCAGTTGTGATGCTCACAGGTTCCCTTACTTAAAGGAGATGAGAGCTTTCTCCCTAATTTGGGGCACGGACGTAATGCTGCACATGTCTATGGCCTTGTAGAGTCCCAGAGGTATTAGCGGAGCTTTTCAAAGCCTCCTTTTGGATATCTCATTTCTATTTTTCCTTTTAAGATCTAGACATCTCTTTAGCACAACTGATTTCACTGCCTCAAACAGCTTCAATTTAAAATAGTTACTAATGATAATTTTTAACAAATCCTTCAGTGATACAGCTGTTCACACAGAACAAGCTCTCAGTTGGTTAAGACAGTGGAGCTTTTTAGGGAGATGCTAAGTAGGTCGTATAGTGATAATTCTTGGGAGTGGGGCTTTGGATAGATCTAAACCCATCTGCCCCTTCAGTGACTGCTAAGGCAGTTTATTTTCATAGCTAACTTAGTTGTAAAGGTATTGCTTTTCAGGGCTACTTCAGAGGTAGGAAGAGGGGTATGGAAATAGAGTAAATTAAAACACAACAAATGTCACAATTCTTATCAAGATTCAGCCATTTTTCTTAACTGAATGCTCCTTGGATTCTTGAAAAATTCTGAAAAAGTTGA
Source organism: Arctocebus calabarensis (assembly GCA_963573935.1). NCBI lineage: Eukaryota > Metazoa > Chordata > Mammalia > Primates > Lorisidae > Arctocebus > Arctocebus calabarensis. Next base: position 19,652 of record CAUYON010155365.1, on the reverse strand, counting down.
TTTCAGCAGTTTTTCACCAATATTCTCAGTGCTTTTATAGAGGAGCAGATTTTTTGAGGTCCTTTGTACACCAGTCCATAGTGATTCTACGCTAAACTACTACATTAAAAGCCATTAGTACAACTTGCACTTTGAATCTTTTACCTATGTATGGTTCTATAATGTCATGCATTGGTCATTTGGAAATAAATTAGTTTATTGAGTTATGGAGATCTTCCTAATGTTCAAATCATATTTGTTAATATCACCACTGATTGCATCAGAATAGTTTTTCAAGTATTGGAAAATGTCAGATTCATAGTGGTATAGATATGGATTTTTCCAAAATTCCAATTTTCACTTGGAAATTCAAATTTTATCATTAGTAACAAATATTGTCAATCATTTCCCTAAATGTGACAGACTTATTTTGTCCATTTTCAAGAAAAGTCTGAATAACCACTGTTTAGTCTCATTGCTAATTACCCATCCTTGCTTTTGCTCTGTTAGCACAAATATTAACATACTATAAAAGACAAGTGGCATCTTAGTATTATTATGAAAATAGTTTTTACCTGATGTGATCTTCTGAAGGTATTTTGTGACCTGCCCCAGGAATCTTTGTAATACACTTTGAGAACTAGTGTGTGGAAGAATCAAATCTAGATTTATAGAGCTTATCTGCAAATATCAAAATGACTGGCCCATGGTGACAGGTGAACTTGAGCTTTAGGACTTCATGCTGACCTGACAAGAATAAATGCCTAAATAATTTTATAAAATAAGATACTACTGATAGTAATGTGAAATATTTCAAGTGTGAATTTAAACAAACATTCAAGAGTATGATGTGTATATTCATTGAAAATCATTCTTATAGCTCAACATACCTGTCTTAATAGTGTATAGAGTAGATTTAGGGTAACAAAGTAAATTTGAGGTAATAACACCTCAAATGATAAATCTTCTAAGTATTGTCTCTAAGCCTTTCTAGAATGAAACAAGTTTAAAGTATGAAAAGGCCTACCTTCTTCAAAAGAAACAGACCGAGGAAAGAGAATACAATTAGCAGTGAAAATTTCTAAGTATGTGAAGCTTAGGATCTCTCATATACTGCTGACAGGAGTAAAAAGAGGTAGTGCCACTTTAGGAAAATAATTGGCACTAATTCGTACAGCTGAATATGCATACATCCTGTGACTTAGCAATTCTACTTCTGGATTCATAACCACTAATAAATTTTTGCACTTGTTGACATCTTTCAGTTGACATAACCAAGAATACCTCGGTTATAACAAAAAAATGGAAACAAATGTCAATAATTGAATGAAAAATATTTATACTATAATCATATAATAAAATACTCTACAGCAGGGAAAATGAACTATCACCACATGCCTGTTCATAGATAAGTTTCAAAATATTGTATTGTAAAAGCAAGTAACAGAAAAATACAGTAGTTTGATTCTAAGACATAAACATGAAAGCAAGAATAACAAAATATATTTAACACATTAACATAAATGATAACACTAAAAAGAAAAAAGAGAGTCACTGCATGAAGAAGATAATTTTGTACCTTAACTTCTGTTCACCTGTCTGTGGTTGGCTTTAGAACTGTGGACATGTAAAGAACAATACTTTCCCTTGCCCACCTGCAAAATAGGAATGTAGGCATAGAATTTTAATTCTCCCGTGAAAGAAATATTCAAACTGCAGTTCATCTGTCTACATAAAAATACTTCCTTAACAAGTTTGATTTTTGTGTTTTTGTGATATTTTTCATGAATCTTTCATTCAATTAGTAAAGTCTTATAAGTACCTCCATTCTTACATCAACCTCTTTTCTCATGGCCACTGGAAAATTAGTCATGCAACTGTGGTATTGATAAAATTGCATTATTTCTTTCCTGACATCCCAGAGAAAAAAATGATTTTTAGACCATTAGTATATAAAATGTCATTATTAATTTTGCCTACTTTATTGGGAAGATTAGTAGAATTTCATTTGGTTCTATTAAAATAATTCAATAGAGTTTAAAACATTTCTTGAACACTTTGCCATTTCATCTTTGGATGTCCATTGCACTAAATGGCTTCTTTATGTCCTATTTAGTTAGCCACGATTTTCAAGGAAAAGGAATGTATCATTTTATTAAAAGTTTTAGGAATGGTCCAGAAACAGAAAACAATATGCTAGTTAGAGATAACCCTCACCATTGTAACTAGTCTCTGTCAGTCTATCAGGTTTTTCTTAACTGGGAAAATAATGTAGTCTGTAAATGTGTGGGTGATTAAATGTGGTGGAACCAATGATTTGTATTTTTTATTCTATTGTAATTATAATGGACAGGTTTTGATATTTTATTTATTTTGATATTTTAGTGAAAAAATGTAAACTATATGTCCAATTTATTCCTGTAGGGAAAAAGCAATGCTATCTTCAACAGAAATGTCATTAATAAAACTGCAATAATTCTATCCTAGGTGGAACCAAAAGTAGTCAATAACATTCGATTAAAATATTCAGCTTTTTTTATTTGGCATACAGTCTCCCTTTGTCACCCTGGGTTTAGAGTGCTGTGGCATCATAGCTCACAGTAATCTCCAACTTTTGGGTTCAAGTGATTCTCTTGCCTCAGCCTCCTGAGTACTGGGGATTACAGTACAGGATTACTTGCCATAACACTTAGCTATTGAAATTCAACTTTCAAGTCATTTAAAGTGTTAAGAATTTTCTGACTACATTGTTCACTATTATTTCTTTAAGAATAATATCTAAGAATTTTTTACTTGTAATAGATTTGCCTACAACTTCAAATAATTCAGTTGCTTTCTAAGCTTTAACTATTCCTTTTTTATTGTAGCCTTTTGGAGTAAATCAGCCTGGACCTTATATCATGTATACAACTGTAGATGCAAATGGGTATCTGAAAAACGGTTCAGGTAAGACCAGACACAATATCCATGACATATAAAAGCACCTTTGATCAATATATTGGCAAATCTGGTGAAAAGAATTATCATGTTTTCATACCCCTTAATGTAGTCTTCGTCTTTATTATACTTCATCTTTCTATAGACTTACATTGGTAGGTTATAAAAGCTACCAATGTGACCAAAATATTAACATTTAATGATTGATATATCCCTACTGTAATGGAGCCTACTCTTTATCCTTATGTCTCAGTCGAAGTAACAGTATCCTTATTTTTCAGGTGAAGAGAGATTAGGAGAAATGTCTTAAATTACCTTGGTTAATTATGCTCATCTCAGAAGAAGTAAAAATTAGGAACCCAATTAATACCACAATATAAATTAATACTGGTTTTTCCAAATACAGAAAAGAAGCTTAGAATATAGAGAGAGATTTTGTTAAGCACAGTTGCAAAGAAAAAATCTGGTTATATGCTTAAATACATAATAAAGGGAAATTCAATCAAGACCAAAAGGAAATAAGACTTAGCAAAGGGTGACTACCTTTGACAAATAGCTAATCGACTGAGGGCAAATCCAAATTACAATAAATAACTGTGATAATTTCTACTATCTAAATTTTAAAAAGGAATCTTAGTATAATAATATGCTTCTTAGGAACATCTAGAGCCTTAACCAGGAGGAAATATAAGCAGAGGTGACATCACTCCTCTACTCTTTTGGCGAGAAAAAGTGGACAGACTCATTATATGGCCATCCTCATGTGATAAATCAAATATACTAGAATTAGTTCACTTTTTAGCTAATGCACACATTTGAGAAACTCACTTATACTGGTGCTTCAACATAGGAACAAAACAAAATATTTTTTAATTATTCAAAGAGAAATTGACAAACATGATTGCAGTCAAATACTTGAGTATACCAAAGTTACTCACAGAAACTAAAAGAACATAGATGATTTCAACAAATCACTTACATTTTAATTCATGTACATGTTAAACATTGTACAAAAAAAGGCTCCAGGACCAGCTGATTTTACCTTTTCAGTTAATTCTTTTGGACTTTCAAGATACAGATAATTTTAGTGCTAGATAAGATGTTCTAGAATTCATACACAATGCAGGAAAACAAGATGAAGTTACTCATTTTATTTCATGAAGCTAGTATAATTCAGTTTGAGTTATACCCCAAACAGATGAATTATCAGTGAAAATCCACTCTAAAAGCTAACATCTTAAATTCATCTGTATTCCAAAAGAACACCATCAAATAGGTAAGTATCTTAGGAATGCAGGGATGGTTTAAAATAGACCTTTTCCAGCTTGTCACCTGTCTCTTAGCAGTGAGAGCACCAGCCACATATACCAGAGCTGACAAGTCCAGACCCAGTCCAGGCCTTGCCAAACAACAGTGACAACTACAACCAAAAATTAGCCAGGCGTTGTAGCAGGTGCCGATAGTCCCAGCTACTTGGGAGGCTGACACAAGAGAATCGCTTAAGCCCAAGAGTTTGAGGTTGCTGTCAGCTGTGACGCCATAGTACTCTACCCAGGGCAACGAAGTGAAACTGTGTCTCAAAAAGAAAAAAATAGACTTTTTTCTTTGATACAGTGATATAGCATCTTTCCATGTTTGTTCATACAGATAGTACTATTTTTTTTAGGGGTTGTTTTGTATAAGATACAATAACTACTCTAGCTGATTTATTTTTTTTCACTCTATATCATACAACAGTAAACATCTATATGCATATTTTTTTTTGCAGTTAAATGAATAATTCTGGCTTCATGCAAAAAAATCTGGAAGAATATATACCAAATAAACACTTATCTTGAGGAACAAGATTTTCTAGAGATTCACTTCCTCTTTTGTATATTTCTGTAACTATTGACTATTTTTCAGTCCTTAATTTGAAAAAGATAAATTTTATAGCAAATAAAAATCTATTTAAAACATAGATTTAAAAAATCTATTTAAAACAATCTATTTAAAAGGTAAATCTATTTAAAACATGAAGAAAATATATTTTAATTCTATAATTATTGATTCATTGATAAAAAATTGCTGCACACCTACTACAGACTAGACACTGCCACCTCAAAGAGTGCCTGGCTGCTAAACTCCTCAGTAACAGTCACTGCCCATCACTGCTTTTGAAGTAAATGGAAGAATATTTACTTAGGATGATTTTTTTTTAATCTACCCCAAACAATAATGGAATACTGGGTTTATTTTTACTATGTTATTCTCAGGAGTGAAGTAAAAATTGGGAAGGAATTTATGAGCATAAAAGCAAAGCAGGAAATATCTAAAAGTAAAGAAAAATGTAGCTGAGTGCATAAATCAAGTGAATGTATAAATTTTAATAGCAAAACATCATAAATAAAAATAAAAGACACTAGTAAACTAGAAAAACTCAGCATGTCCAAAAATAGTAAAGTAATACATTATGTCATCTTATAATACTCTTCAGCCCATAAAATATTTTAAAATAATTTTTGATGAAGTGAGCACATGGTTATTATATTTAGGAGGGAGACATATTTGAATGTATAATGCAAATTGTATATATGTGCTTTTAAGTGTTTACTGTAGGAAAATATCCATAAACAAAATGATAAGTAAAGAAATGTTACATATATTATCTCCTGGTTGCAGAATTTTCTTGATTTTTTTTTTTTTTATTTAACTTTATATTGAGTATATACTGTTTTTATACTGTCTTAGACTTAAATTTTTTGTCCATCTTGAGTCAAGTCTTGTAAGTGATAAAAGGTACAGGTCCAGTTTCAGTCTTTTGCATGTGGTTATCCAGTTCTTCCAGCACAATTTATCGAATAGGGATTATTTTCCCCACTGTATGCTTTTATTTGTTATCAAAGATCAGATGACAATAAGTGACTGATTTCTTCTCTTGGTTTTCTATTCGGTTCCATATGTCTATGTCTCTATTTTTGTGCCAGTACTATTCTGTTTTGATCACTGTGGACTTGTAATATAACCTAAAGTCCGGTAGAGTGATGCGTCCGACTTTGTTTTTATAACTAAGAATTGCCTTGGCTATACAGGATTATTTCTGGTTCCATACAAAACAAAGAACTATTTCTTTTTCCAGTTCTTCAAATTATGCTGTTGGTATTTTAATGGGGATAGTATTGAATCTGTAGATTACTTTGGGTAGTAGAAACATTTTAACAATGTTAGTTCTTCACAGCCAAGAGCATATTCTTTTATTTGTCATTGTCTTCTGCTATTTCTTTTCGTGGGGTTTCATAATTCTCTTTGTAGAAATCCTTCACCTCTTTTGTTAGTTATATTTTTAGATATTTCATTTTCTTTGAAGCTACTATGAAATAAATTATGTCCTTGATTTGCTTCTCAACTTGGCTGTTATTGCATATGCAAAGGCTACTGATTTGTGGACATTGATTTTATACCCTAAGATGTTACTGTATTTCTTGATCACTTCCAAGAGTCTGTGGTTAAGTCTGTGGGGTTTTCTAAGTATAAGATCATATTATCATCAAAGAGCAAGGGTTTGATCTCCTCTTCCCCCATTTGGAAGCCCATAATATCCTCTTCCTGATTTCACAGTCTAGAACTTCCAGCACAATGTTAAATCATAGTGGACATCCTTGTCTGCTTCCAGTTCTAAATGGAAAAGCTTTCAATTTTACTCCATTCAGTATGATGCTAGCTGTGGGTTTGTCATAGATAGCTTCAATCAGCTTAAGAAATGTGCCACCCAGGCCTATTTTCTTAAGTGTTCTTGTTAGAAAAGAATGCTAAATTTCGTCACATGTTTTTCCTGCATCTAATGAGAGGATTATATGGTCTTTGTTTTCACTTCTATTGATATGGTGAAACATTAATGGATTTGCATATATTAAACCAGCCTTGCATCCCTGGGGTGAAGCCTACTTGATCATGATGTATAATTTTTTTAATGTGTAGCTACAATCTATTAGCTAAGATTTTGTTGAATATTTTTACATCGATATTCATTAGTGAAATTGGTCTGTAAAAGGTGAAAGATTTATATGATCTGAAGAGAAACCAGAGTGTGAAATTGGTCTGTAGTTCTCCTTTTTAGTTGGGTCCTTTCCTGGTTTGGGAATCAAGGTGATATTTACTTCATAAAACGTGTTGAGGAAAGTTCCTTCCTTCTCAATGTTTTGGAATAGGCTCTGCAGTAGAGGTACAAGCTCATCATTGAAGGTTTGATAGAATTCTGATGTGAAACCATCTAGCCTTCTTGTTGTTGAAAGTTTCTTTATTGTTTCTGCAATCTCAGTGCTTGATATTGGTCTCTTTAAGATCTATTTCTTCCTGGTTAAGTCTAGGGAGATGGTGTGATTCCAGGTGTTGGTCCATTCCCTCCACATAGTCAAATTTCTGGACATAAAGCTTTTTGTAGTAGTCAGAGATTATCTCTTGTATCTCTGTGGTATTAGTTGTTATTTCCCTTTTTTCGTTTCTGATTGAGGTTATTACAAATTTTACTTTTATGTTTCTAGTTAATCTGGCTAAAGATGTATCAGTTTTATTTATCTTTTCAAAGAACCAACTTTTTGTATAATTAATTTTCTGAATGATTCTTTTGTTTTCAATTTCATGTATTTCTGACTTAATTTTGGCCATTTCTTTTCTTCTACTAAGTTTGGGATTGGATTGCTTTTCCTTTTCCATTTCATTGAGATGACTCAGTAGGTTGTTGATGTGCTCTCTTTCCATTTGTTGGACACAGGCCTCTAATGCAATAAATTTCCCTGTTAGGGCTGCTTTTGCAGTGTCTCACAGGTTTTGGTAGCTTGTAGCTTCATTGTTATTATGCTTGAGGAATTTAATAATTTCCTCCTTTATCTCCTCGTTGACCCAACTGTGACTCAGCATTAGGTTATTTAGTTTCCTTAACATTATGTAGAGATGAAAATTTTTGTTGGAGTCAAATTCTATCTTTATTACCTTGTGGTCTGAAAAGATACAAGGTATAATTTCAATCCTTTTAATTTTGTTGAGGTTTGATTTGTGTCCAAGGATATGATGCATTTCAGAGTATGTTCCATTAGCTGACAAAAAGAACATAATATTCCTTAGCTTTGGGACGGTGTTTTCAGTATATGTCTATTAATCCCATTTGTTCTAGGGTTGCATTTAAGTTTCTTCCCTGTATCTTTGCTATCTTTGCTTTGTTTGTATTTACAGAATCTGACCAATTCTGTCAGAGGGATGTTAAAGTCACTGACTATTATGATGTTAAAGGATATCATATTGCCCAGACCAATTATGGGCTAGTTTATAAATCCAGGAGCATTTAAGTTGGGTGTACAAATATTTAGAATTTAAAGTCTTCTTGTCATATTGTTCCCTTGACCAATACAAAGTATCCATCTTTGTCCTTTTTTTTACTTCAGTTGCTTTAAATTCACCTGTATGTGAAAATAAGATTGTATCCCTCCTTTCTTATTTCCATTTGCCTGAAATATTATTTTCAAAACCCTTCACCCTAAGTTTTATTTTGTCCTTAGAGGTTAGAGATGTTTCCTGAAGACAGCCCATGGATATTTTGGGCTTTTTTATTCAGTCAGCCAACCTATGCCACGTCAATGGGGAATTCAAACCATTTACATTTATTGAGAGAAATGATATGCATGTTGGAGTTCTATTCATCTTATTTTGTGAAAATTCATTGCTTAGTTTTCCTTTGCACTATTGTGGAAGCTAGGTTTTGTCTTTAGTTTCTGGGTGTTTACTTTACTCATGGTCCATTGTGATAGTCAATGTAGAGAATAGTTCTAAGTATTTCCTGTAGAGCTCATCTTGTTGTGGCAAGCTTCCTCAACGTTTCCATGTTAGTAAAAGATTTGATATCTCTATAATTTTTAAGCTTAGTTTAGAAGGATAGAGAATTCTGGGTTGCAATTGTTTATTTAAGAAGGTTAAAAGTAGATGACCACTCTCTTCTGGCTTGAGAAGTTTCAACCGAAAAGTAAGCTGTCTCCCTGATGGATCTGCCCCTGTAGGTCAATTGGCACTTAATCCTGGCTCCTTGTATAGTTTTCTTTCATCTTGACTTTGGACAGGCTTATTACAGTGTGTCCTACAGATACAACATAGAGATGACCCAAGGTTCAATATCCCTCTAAAAGGAGTATGTCTTGTCAGAATCTTTGGTGATGTTTGGGAAATACTCATTTATGATATCCTTCAGTAGGGCTTCCATTCTTTTGTGTCATTCTTCTTCACTTTCGGGGATACCAATAATTTGTAAGCTTGAACACTTTGTGAAGTCCCATAATAATCTAAGTGATCACTCTGCTCTTTCTCTTTTCTTTTCTGCCTCTTTAACTGCCCAGGTTAGCTTAAAAGCCTAACCCTCTAGTTCTGAAATTGTTTCATCTCCATGGTCTGATCTGTTATTGATACTCTCTACTGCATCTTTAAGTTCCCTAATTGACTCCTTCAATTCCTTAAGCTCCAATATAGCCTTTCTATAATTTTCATGTCTTTCATCCATTATTTAGTTCTAGTTTTGGATTTCCTCTAGATTATTTTTCATTTTCTCTTCAATTCCCTCCATTGTTCTGCCATCTATATTTTAAATTCCCTTTCTGTCATTTCCATTATTTCATTATAGGTGGAATCCTCTGTGGCAGCTACTTTATGATCTTTTAGGTGGTTACTCTACAGTACTTTACTTAATTTTCATCACTCCTTATCTTAAATTTATTACAAATACAGTATCAAATACCATCAATGTATTTACAGATGAGATGTACTGACTTAATTATAAATCATATTTTTTGCAACTCACTCATAGGCATAGTATCTGTTTATTTAGGCTAGCTCTACCCTAAAATACATTCTAACTTTTTTTCCCTTCAAGAGGAAAATGTGCTTTTTCCATAATTCACCTGGAAATCCCAGACCATGAAAGCAACAGAAGTTGAGAAAACAAAAGATAAGTATATGGTACAAATGCATAAGTGTAGATTGCATCTGCTCAGCGTAACATCCCACAGTTCTTCAACCCACAAATACCTAAATCACAGATGAGTATTTTCTCATCCTTCTAAAATTGCTGGCATGGCTTGTTATAAAATGTGTCCAGTTGTCCTCTTTAATATCAGGTTTTAGTTTTAGAAAGTCATGATGTCTTAGAAATCTACTACAGTTGTAGAAGTTCATCCTTCCAAAGCACAGCTTTGTTTATATCCCTAAGTGGCTTCCTTAAACCTTAAATACTTACTAGCCTTCTCTCTTATTTCCTTTATGCATCCTACACATACTCAGCTTGGTGTCTAGTGTACCTAGCTCTTCTACCTCCATGTTCCATGCCCTTTCTCACTCTTTCACTCTCTATTTCTTCCCCATCCCTCTGTCTCAGTATTCAGATTTGAATGTGCTAACACTGTCCCTTCAATCTTTCACTAACCTTACTTTCCAAACGGGAAGTAAACTCTCTTTCCACCAAATTTCAATAGAACTTTATCTTGCACCTCTCTTATGAGACTACAGATTTATTGAGGACTAGTGCTATCTAAGTTTGTCTTAATGTGCCTTACCCAGTTTTGTACACCCAATTATTTAATGAATGAAAAATTGCATGAGATCAATACAAAGGCTTCCATTAAAAAAAATAAATAAATAAGATTTAAGGCCAGGAATGCTGGCTCACACCTATAATTGTAGCACTTTGGAAAGCCAAGGCAGAAGGATCCCTTGAGCTCAGGAGGTCCAGACCAGCCTGGGCAAGAGTGAGATCCCATCTCTATTCAAAGTATAAAAAACTTAGCTGGGCATGTGGGAGGCACCTATAGTCTCTACTACTTGGGAGACTAAGGCAAGAAGATTAACTAACTAAACCTAGATTACTGTAACTAGGCTGAGGCCACAGCACTCTATCCTGGGTGAGTGAGACTATTGCAAAAAAAAAAAAAAACTTGAGACAGAAAACTTGAACAGATAGCTTAACTAACATCATAGTTCATTTCTGGTTATAAGCAGTTTTTAAAACCTAATATAAAATATAAGGAATAGTTCATAAAAATTGAATGTACATTAATAGACCCTTTCAGCATTTGCTGTGACTATAAAGCCCCTACTTATGTGGGCACTCTCCAGACTCTTCTGCATGTTACCTAATTGAATTTTATAGTATCTCTGCATGATAGCACTTATTAATGCCATTATACAACTTAGGAGACAAAGGCTCTGAAAGCGTAAGTGATTTATCTGTGCCACTCCCTGTTAGCTAGTACACCTAGACTTATACCCAGGGCTATTTGCTTACAAAATCTGCACCAATCTTAAACCTAAACCAGTCTTAATTCCAGGAACATGGCCGACTGGTAGCAACCCTCAGCAGAGGCTTCTGAGCAGAGGAAGAAAAACCAGACGGATTCAGACTCTGTGAAGCCAAAGGTGGGGGGCTGAACCAAGAAAAAAGTTCAGCAAGCTGTCACTCCAAGGAACAACATTCAAGAAAACAAATTAGTGGTACAAAGCCTATTGACTAGAGGAAGGGAGAGCCTTCCTCCAAGCAGGAGGCCTGCTTATCTGTGAATGAGCAAGGAATAAAAGGCCTTTCATTCTACCTCACTGGAGAGAGCCACTAAACTGAAGGTCTCTTTCTCAGGGGAGACCCACTTATGAACCTAGACACCACCCCTCTAAGCATAAAATTGAGCAGTTATTTTCCCCCACAAGTCCAAACTCCCAGTCCAAACTTCCCCTTGCATGGTGGCCTGAACTTCTGCCCCCTGCATAGCACACAGTGTTTGGTCTTATCCTGAGAGATCTGAACATAGTGTGGACTGCCAACCATCAGGATGGAATCTGTGACTAACGGGAAAGAAAGAGGATGTGGGAAGAAAGGGCTGCTCAGCAAGACAAGAAGTCCTCTGGTTATGACTCTATCCAGCCAGTGGTGATGTTGACCCTCATCTGGGGCTGTGTCTGGCGGGACGGGCTGCAGAACCCCCAGCTCTGACAGCACCCATAGCTTGGCAGACAGAGCTGGTCCCCAGCCTCTGCTGGGCCTACAAGCAGAGGCTTGCTAGGCGTGGACTGACACCTGAGAGCAAGGGTATGGTTCCCTGATTCCAACAGAACCCTCAAGCAGTGACTTCCATCAACAGTGATTCCTCTGATGGATCTGGAAAAAGTCAACTGAAAACTTTCTGGAAAGGATTCATTATTCTAGATGCCATTAAGACCAATTATAATTGGTTCATTGGAGGGGGTCAAAATATCAACATTTATAGGAGTTTAGAAGAAACTGATTCTAGCCTTCATGAATGACATTGAGGGATTCAAGAGTTTAGTAAAGGAAGTAATATAGATGTGGTGGAAATGGTAAGAGAACTAGAATTAGAAGTGAAGCTTAAAGATGTGACTGAGTTGCTACAATCTTATGATAAAACCTGAATGGATGAGGAGTTGCTTCTTTTAGAGGGTCAGAGTAATTGGTTTCATGAGATGAAATCTACTGATGGAGAAACTGTGAACACTGTAGAAATGACAACAAGAAATTTGGAATATTATATAAACTTAGTTGACTCAGCAGTGGCAGACTTTGAGAGGATTGACTCCAACTGTGAAGGAAGTTCTACTGTACATAAAATACCATCAGCATTGTATGCCACAGAGAACTCTTTCATGAAAGGGAGAACCAGTCAATGCAGTAAACTTCTTTATTTTCTTAAGAAATTGCCAGAGCACCACCACCACCACCCTATCCTTCAGCAGTCACTGCCCCATCAGTAAGCAGCAATCAGCATTGAGGCTAGACTCTTCACTCATTGAAGGCTCAGATGATGGTTAGCATTTTTTAGCAACATGATGCTGTTCTACTCTTAATAAACTATAGTATAGTGTAAGCACAAGTTTTATATGCCCTGGAAAACCAGAAAATTCATGTGACTTGCTTTATTGAAAAACTAGCTTTCTTGCAGTGATCTAGAACTAAATCTGCAGTATCTCTGACGTATGCCTGTACTCCGAATGCACATTTGGTAATGAATAATATACATGGAAGCAATGCTAATTACCTTAAGATTCTCAAAGTGATCTTTCATGTTTATAGCTTGGTGGGTGTGACATTTTTCTCACTACACACTGCTGGATCTTAAGAATTTTGTCCTTTTTCAGACATAAGATTGATAAATTCTGACCTACCATGTAAACTGCAACATCAAACTTGCAGCCATAATCCTAAAATACAACAGAAACAGTTAGGTTTTATATTTTAGTAATCTGCCCATGGTTAAAGCCATTTTGTTTCAATTAAAAATAAATATGGCAGTCTCGGCACCCGTAGCTCAGTGGTTAGGGTGCCGGCCACAAGCACCGGGAGCTGGTGGGTTTGACCCCTGCCAGGGCCTGCTAAACAACAATGACAACAGTAACAAAAAAATAGCCAGGTGCTGTGACTATATCTGTAGTCCCAGCTACTTGGGAGGCTAAGGCAAGAGAATGGCTTAAGCCCAAGATTTTGAGGTTGTTGTGAGCTACAATGCCATAGCACTCTACTGAGGGCGACAGAGTGAGACTCTCAAAAATAAAAAATAAAAAAAATAGAAAAATAAAAATAAATAAATATGGCAAATGAGAAAAATAGTTAATGTAAATAAGGTAACAATGTACTTTTACACTTGACACATGCCTAACAAGTAAAATAGGACACATCTTTTTGTAGATGTTTTTATCTACAAAAAAAAAAAAAATTCTGTTACCTATATTAGATCATTTCTGTAATATTAAACTTTTCTTATTTAACTTAGGTATCGATTATGAATATTGATAGAGAAATGAACATAAAAGAGCTTGTTTTTTGTCCTAGCTAATTAGCTAGGAGTCAAACTATGCTCATAATAATTTTTTTTCTGCCCAAGGAACTCAAATTATTTGAGAAGTTATATTAAAATATTTTCCCTGAAAGTATATCATAGAAAATAAACTACTTGAATATTTAGTTACTATTTATGATATATGAGCAATTTTAATTCATAACAACCTAAAACACCCCATCATACACTCAGTGGATTTCATATGAAATTGTGGGTACTATAAAACCTTAATTACTATAGCTTATTAACCAGAAATTCTGTTTAATAGTTCTTTGATACATTATCCATGTATATAACAGTTATCACTTTCTCACATGAAGGAAACAAAACAAATGATTTGGCAAAAAAATTGCTTGCCAGAATTGCATAAATCTACTAGATTCACTACTTAGATGGCTTGATTTATTTTTATTCCAGATATTTAGAAAGAGAAAGATGTTATAGAGACCAAGACTATGTAGTGAACATAAGGTTAAGAATTTTTTTAAAAGAACTTTGGAATATTAATATAATACAATTATCCTGAAGCTGTGGAATAATCTGTGCTTAATATAAAAACATGTAAGTTTGAGGCTGTTGTCCCAAGCCCCCTCAAAAGACATACATACTATCTGCCAATCTCTTATTTAAGCTTAGCCTCAACTGGGGTAATAGAAATTGGCAAGGTCAACCTTGGAAATACAATACTTACAGGCAAGGACATTTTTCCTACTGATTTTCTTCTGGATCAAAATCACTGAGGAAAGATGCTACAATTGACAAACTTTTCCTCTTCCTCCTGCTCTTTTAACAAAAAAACCCTAGAAAATAGAAGAAAGCAGAGCAGCAAGGAATCTTGGGACTTGAGAAATGAAGTGGTGGTAAGTTCCCTGGGTTTTCCTTTTATATTGTATATGTCAGAATTTGATCTGAAGAAGCAATGAGCATACCCAAAAACATTCTGAGAAAACCTGACTACCTCAAGTAAAAAGATCAGGAAAATAGTAGCTTAGCAAGGCACAAAACTTTTTGACAGTAACTAATTTGCTAAAGCTGTATGTCACAAAATAATATTACCCCACCTCTACTGACACCAATGAAGGAAGTATGTCAGAGAATACTAAGTAGTGAGCCAGGACTTTCATCTTCAGTACCAATCATGAGTTTGCCCCACCATTGTGCTGTTAATGGAAATACATGAGCAGCTTCACCTTCTACATCTGTCCTCCTGCAGTGAGTGGAATTGGTAAAGACGAAACTTTAGAACATCACTAAAAATGAACATTATAAACAAGGCTTTCTTGTGATGCTTGAGTTTTCTAAGTTAAAATAAAAATTGTAACACTATCTGATTTGATTCTAAATATATGTAGAAAAAGTATAATTGATGATAATATATACATGGGAGAAATTAAAGAAATGTGAAAATTTTATATGTCACTCAAATTGGTAAAATAATGTCAGTACACTGTGAAATACTATGTGTACATAATACCTACAACAATCAGTATAAAGCTAAACATTATAAATAAATCTAAATGGCACATCTTTAAAGGAAGGCAATAAAAAGAAAATAGAGGAAAAAAACAAACAAAAAGCAAAAATTAAAATAGTGAACTTATGTGATTATATTTTGACTATCAAATGTAAATGATCTAAATATGCTAACTAAAAGACAGAGGATTATAGAGTAGATTATAAAATTTGACCCATCTTTAGGCTATGTATAAGAAAATCCATTCAAATATTAATATAATGATATAGGCAAAATGAAAAGAAAAGAATGAGACTACTAGTTTTTGGTTCCACATATAAGGAACTGGAAAGTTGCCATTATTATTGCCAGTCTCAATAAGTAAAAAAGTTGAACAAACTAGAAAATGAACAGTTCCTAGCTCTATAAGAAAAGTGAGGTCATGGAGTAGACAAATGCCCCCAAATTTGGAAAGACAGACAGGCAGATAAAAGGGAATGGCAATTCACCACAGCAGAAATTCATGTGCTAAAACTGTCACAGCAGCCAGTGCTGGGGTAGGAAGACCCAAACTATAATTGATGAAATGAAGGCTCATGTGGACCACTCTGAGATTTAAAAAACCTCAGGAAACCAATCATGGTGGTGAGGGTATGCATGCTTTTATGACTTTTTTAAAAGATAAATATTGGAGAAAAATCCCCTGGCAAGGTTAAGGTAAAAGGAAACATTTCATAACAAAGTTTGCTTTCAAGAGAAGCCATTGAACCATAGGTTAAACTGCTTGGGTTTTACAACCACCAGCCAACTTGGAAGGTATCAAGTTAGAGGGGGGAAATACCTATCTCCAACAAGCTCTAGCCTTCCATATGAGAGAGGGGAAGTATCCAACTCCAGCCTGCATAAACAGTCTAAATATACCAAATGAATGATTGTCAGAGTGGATCAAACAAGATTCTCTATGTGTTATGATGACTTTAAATATAGTGGCATATATAGATTAAATGGATGCAGAAAGTTATACCATGCTAATACTAATCAATAGGAAGTGATTTATTTATATAAATATTAATTTCAGATACAGCATTCTTCAAAACAAGTTATCAGAAGTAAAGAAGGGCATCATAAAAAAATAAAGGTATCGATTCTTTAAGAAAACATAATATTTATTATGTATGCACTTAACAGATGACATATAAAGCAAAAAATGATAGAACTGCAAGGAGAAATAGATGAGCCCATTAATATGGTCACAGACATTGAGTACCACTCTGTCAGAAATGGACAAATCCACCACATAGAAAATCATGAAGGACGTAGGTGAAGTCAACAAAATCATCAGTTAACTCAATATAATTGACAACTGTAGATTTCTCAATCAAACAACAGAGTAAGCATTCATTTCAAACTCTCATGGAATACTCACTAAGTCAGACCACATTCTTGGCCAGAAAACATATCTTAACAAATTTAAAAGACTAAAAATCATAAAGTGTCTCCTCTCAGAACACAACAAAATCAAACCAGAAATCAATAATAGAAAGGTAACTGGAAAATTCCAAAATACATGGAGATTTAAGAACACACTGCCAAATAAAACATGGGTAAAGAAAGAATTGCAAGACAAATTTAAAAATATTTTGAACTAAGTGAAGAGGAAGAGAATAATTTATTAAAATTGGGATGCAGTGAAAGTAGTGTTTAGTGGAAGAATTATGCATATATATTTAAAAAAGAAAGATGTAAAATCAATCATCCATTGATGTTTCCATCTTAGGAAATTAGGGGGAAGGGGTCAGTTTAATCCAAAGTAAACAAAAGAAAAGAAATAATAAAAATTAAAGCAGAAGGTACTTTAAATTACTTTAAAGCAGAAGATACTGAAAATAAAAAAATAGTCAATAGTGAAAATTAATGAAAGCAAAAGTTGGTTTTTGAAAAGATTAGTAAAATTGATATAAATCTGGCCAGACTTCCTATGAAAAAGGGATAGAAGACACAAATTACTAAATCACTACACATAACATAGACGTTAAATGAATAATAAAGAAATATATGAAAATTTCTGTGCCTTCAAATTGAATTCATTACTGACTGAATTCACTTCTAAAACCTAAAAGTTAGCTGGGTGCCATGCCTCATGCCTTTAATCCTAGCACCCTGGGAGGCAGAAGCAGGTGAATCACCTGAGCTCAGGAGTTAAAGACCAGCCTGAGCAAAAGTGAGACCCTGTCTCTACCAAAAATAGAAAAACTAGCCAGAGGCTGATGCAAGAGAATCACCTAAGCCCAAGAGTTGGAGGTTGCTATGAGCTGTGTGATGCCATGGTGCTCTACCAAGGGCAATAAAGTGAGACTCTGTCTCTACCAAAAAAAAAAAAAAAAAGAAAAGAAAAAAACTAGCCACTTGTGGTGCCACACGTGTATGGTCCCAGTTACTCAGGAGTCTGAGGAAAGGGGATCACCTGAGCCCAAGAGTTTGAGGTTACTGTGAGCTCTGATGCCACAGTACTCTACCCAGGGTGACAGAGTAAACTTTTGTCTCTAAAACAATAAAGTAACCAACCAACCAGAAAGTTTTTTGGTAGAAGTTATAGGGCTTTGTAAATATAAGAACATATAATCATTCAATAGGGTTAATTTAACTTCCTCCTTCCCAAGTTGGATGCCTTTTATTTCTTTCTGATTACTCTGGCAAAGACTTTTTGTGCTATGTTGAATTAGAGGGGTGAAAGTATGTATCCTTGTCTTGTTCCAGTTCTTAAGGGAAATGCTTTCAATTCTTCTCCATTACACATGATGTTGGCTGTGGGCTCTTCATATATGCTTTTATTATTTTGAAATATATTCCTTCTATGTTTCGTTTGTAGAGGACTTTCATCATGAACACATGCTGAATTGTATCAAATGCTCTTTCTGCATCTGTTGATTTCCTTTCTTTTCCTCTTATGTGTGACTGTTTCATAAAACCTGTGAATTTTATATTTTCTTTTGTTTTCATGATAGTAAATAATGACCTTTCATTTCATGTTTAAGACCCTATGAACATGTCCTGTAGGGCTGATCTAGTAATATTGAATTCTCTCTCTCAGTGTTTTCTGGTCTTTATTTCTGCTTCATTTAAATTTTTTTTTCTTTCTTTTTTATTAAATCATAGCTGTGTACATTAATACAATCATTGAGTACAATGTGCTGCTTTCATATACAATCTGAAATATTTTCATCAAACTAGTTAACATAGCCTTCATGGCATTTTCTTATTGTGTTGAGACCTTTATATTCTGCATTTAGTAAGTTTCACCAGTACCCTTCTAAGATGCACCGTAGGTATAGTCCCACCAGTTGCCCTCCCTCCACTTATCCTCCCCCTTCCCTTGCCCCTTTCCCCATATTCTTGTGCTATAATTGGGTTATAACCTTCATATGAAAGCTATAGATTAGTTTCATAGGAGAGCTGAGTACATTGGATACTTTTTCTTCCATTCTTGAGATACTTTGCTAAGAAGAATATGTTCCAGTTCCATCCATGTAAACATGAAAGAGGTAAAGTCTCCATCTTTCTTTAGGGCTGCATAATATTCCATGGTATACATGTATCACAATTTATTAATCCATTCATGGGTCAGTGGGCACTTGGGCTTCTCCATGACTTAGCAATTATAAATTGGACTACAATAAACATTCTGATACAAATATCTTTGTTATAGTGTGATTTTTGGTCTTCTGGATATATACCTAGTAGAGGAATATAGGATCAATTGGCAGGTCTATTTTTAGATCTCTAAGTATCTCCAAACATATTTCCAAAAGGAACATATTAGTTTACATTCCCACCAGCAGTATAGAAGTGTTCCCTTTTCTCCACATCCACACCAGCATCTCTGGCTTTGGGATTTTGTGATGTAGGCTAATCTTATTGGAGTTAGATGATATCTAAAAGTAGTTTTGATTTGCATTTCTCTGATTAAGGATGATGAGCATTTTTTCATGTGTCTGTAGGCCATGTGCCTGTCTTCTTCAGAGAAGTTTCATTCTCTTCATTCATTTAAATTCTTGACTGACAAAGTTTTTCTCAACACTTTCAAAATGCCATCCCAGTATGGAGCCAGTAGATGATCCAACACATGCCCAAATAGGAGAAAAATTCATTTCAATTCAAGTTGTGGGGAGGGGTAACAAGAGAGGAGGAGGGGTAGAGGTGCTCTCACTGAACGGGCACAGGGTAGGGAGTGGGCACATGTATGTGGGACATAACCACAAGAGAAACTCTACCTAACAAAATCAAATTTTTTTTTTTTTTTTTGAGACAGAGCCTCAAGCTGTCACCCTGGGTAGAGTGCCGTGGCATCACAGCTCACAGCAACCTCCAATTCCTGGGCTCAAGTGAGTCTCTTGCCTCTGCCTCCCAAGGAGCTGGGACTACAGGCGCCC
>CAUYON010155362.1:0-17577 GCA_963573935.1 Arctocebus calabarensis | reverse complement strand
GTCTTTATATAGTGATCAAGGAAATGCCATGAAGGATATCTGTAACAGTATGATCAAAATATTTCTAAATGTATATGAATCGTGCCCTGTGATTGCACCAATGTACATAATTATGATTCAATAAAATTATTAAAAAAAAATCCTATAGAAGGCCTTTGGTTAAATTTTTTTCCTAAGACTAATTATAATAACCAAAGGAATAAAATGTAGTAAATAAAAGAAATTTATCTCAGAGCTTGGCACCTGTAGCTCAGTGGTTACAGTGCTGGCCACATGCACTGAGGCTGGTGGGTTCAAGACTGGCCCAGGCCTGCTAAACAACAATGGCAACTACAACAAGAACAAAAAATAGCTGGGCATTGTGGCAGGAACCTATAGTCCCAGTTACTCTGGAGGCTGAGGCAAGAGAATGGCTTAAGCCCAAGAGTCAGAAGTTGCTGTGAGCTGTGATACAACAGCACTCTACTGAGGGTGACATAGTGAGACTCTGTCTCAAAAAAAAAAAAAAATATATATATATATATGTATGTGTATATATCAATACTGAAACCTAGAGCTCATATGTGCCAAACTATAGACTGTGAGAAAGTTCTTTTATATAGAGAGAAAAATAATCTCATACGAAAACCAAGATTACAAATTTTCTTTTTAATAAAGTGGTATAGAAATGGAGAAAATAGCATAGCAAGGGTTAGGAGCCAGGGTATACCCTAAGGAATATTATCACACCTCATTTTCAATATTGTTTGACAATGTAAATAAAGATGTCTTCTGTGAGTGTCTGTCTATATATCTGTCTATTAATTTTGTCCTCCTTATCTATGTATCTGTCTACCAGGGGCAAACTTGCCTGTATTTAATATAAATGTTATGTAAAGAAGAGCTTCTGTTTGTTGTGGAGGATTACTGTTGATAGACTGGAAGGTTGATACAAGAGAGATATCAATCACATCCACCATTCCAAGAGGGATAACAACTTTAGCATGTAAAGATGAATGTGAAGGCTAGAGTTTAAATGGTCTAGTTACCCAATGGACTAGTTCTGGTCATTGCAATGAAATGAAAATATGCTGAAAAATCCAAGCAAAACAAACAACGGCAAAAAAAATCACCACACTGACAATTTTGAAATTCTCATAAGTAAGAGGAATAACAAAGTGAATACCATCACATTGGTCTGGAGTTAAATTTTCATAATACCAAGTTAGAAAAGTTATTTCTCATATAGTAAGTTGAGTTTATTTTTAAATGGAATTGACAGGCCAGACTAGGGTTGATAGATTTTCTGGATAACATCGTAACGAGAAATTTCTCCAAATATAATTTTGGGTATAATATATGTAATCAAATATGGAGTCTGTTAGGCAGATTGCCACACAGAAGTTTGAAAAAATGTGCAGATATTCAGGTAGACATCTGTCATGAATACGCTTGCAAGCAGAGGGCCTTGACTAGATGCATGCCTTCTCAGCGAAATTATTTGTAGATAAATAAAACATCTGAGAGGATTGTTCTTGTAATAATTATGTATAGGTGATAGACAAATTTTCTCATTATTTACATTTTTTCATTTTTCTAAAATTTTAGTGGATATTTAAAACAGATTTTATCTGTGGGTAAGTATTAAGTGCACTGGAACTCTATTTTGTATGACAAGTACCAGACTGATCTGGTTTGACATAGGAAAATAATGTATAAAATATATTCCTGTTCCTAATTTACACATTTCTTGAGGGCAAGGAGTTGGTCTTTTTAAGTCCCCTTTCTTCCATATCAATATCTGACATTGCAGAGTAGAGTCTCAACTTAAATTGTTGGTCAGTGTGAAGGTTAGGGTGAGTGTTTATGCTCTAAACTTGGCACCTAAAGCAAAACTGGAGCCCCTGAAAATGCTCTTGAAAATAACTTGCATCATGCATTTACAAAAAAGATGAGACACATACCATCTTTCAATAATTCTAACATAGCCTTTCTTGCATTTTTGGATCAGATGATTAGCTGAACAATGTATTAAATACTTTGCTTGCATTTTAGAATGCAAGTTAAACTCCTCAAAATGTACCCTACATCTTTAAAGATCATAATATTTAACTCTTAATTTATAAAGTTGAATTTCTCTAAATTAAATATGTGTATGTGTATAGTATGAACTTATGCATGATAGGTGCTAAATAAAAATTTGTTGAGTAGTTGATTGATTGATTAATTTAAAATATAATATTACTTTTTCCAGAGATAACAGATAAATATGGAAAAAAAGAGTCTTGATAATTTTGTCAGCTTTCTCTATAGTATGGGGCTTTTACTTACAAGGTCAGTTCATGTCTACAACCCCACAGCAAGAGTTGAAAAGTGTGTTCAACACCAGATGGTATTCTGCAACTCATGAAAGGTAAGGGCTATAATCCTCTTGAGCTATAACTATTAATAACAGCTACAGATAAAAATGATCTCAGTTCTACTAGTAGCTTTATAGTGGAGAACCACAATATGAATGATTATTCTGGCGAAAATCCATAAATTATCTCTGCCTTATAGGAAAAATGATGTTTCTGCAGTTTTTCTAAGATGTACATGCCTATCAAAGGGTATCAGATCTGTTCTTGGTGAATTAATAGTGCCTGAAAATCTGAATTTTGTTATAATCCAGAAAAATATAGTTGGGTTTGTCAAAGAAGTACAGAAACATCATATGAAATCTGTTATGGACTGAATGTATGTTTCTTCCCAAAAATCAGGTGTTGAAATCCAAACCCTATATTTGATGGTATTAGAAAATAAAATGTTTGAGATGTAAGTAGTTCACAAGGGGGAGCCCTCCTGGAGGGCATTCGTGCCTTTGGGAAAGGAAGCCTAGATAGCTTTCTTGGGCTGTTTCTGCTGGAAACAGAAGATATAATTAAAAGATCTCAATCCATAACCCCAGAAGAGGTCCTACAACAAAATTGACTATTCTGGCACCCTGCTCTCAGACTTCCAGGCTCCAGAACAGTGAGAAATAAATGTCTGATGTTTGTAACCCACCTAGTCTATGTTATTCTGATACTGCATTTTGAACTAATTAAGGCAAAAACTTAATAGCTACAAATGCTGCTAATTTCTAGATGTCATAATTCTGTGAGTTTGTAAACCCACTGAGTTAATAAAGAAAGTACCATCCCCATAGGAAGCAATTCACTATTTTATGCATAAAAGGTGGACAAGATGGACACTGGAGCCCTGTTTCTCAACTTACTGTCATGAAAAAACAATGGGTTTTATCTTCCCTGACATAAAAAGAAAAGAATAATTTGAACAAAACTTGCAAAGAAGGCAGCAATAGGTCTAATGGTTATTAGGGAAAGAATATTTTGCCATAAAAACTTGCTTTCTCCACTAAAAATGATGAATTTGCAAAGATAATAGATGCTTATTCTACTCTTCAGAGGAAAAGTCAATCACCATTATAAATAGGAATCTATTCTTAATATTTTCATTTTGGTAACTAATACATTAGCCATGAAGCATATTTTCATTATTTTACGAGTATTACTATTATATATGAATTATTTCACGAACCAAAATCTTTTTTTTTTTTTTTCAGTTTTTGTTAGGGCTGAGTTTGAACCTGCCACCTCTGGGGCTGGTGCCCTATTCCTTTGAGCCACAGGTGCTGCCCAAACCAAAGTCTTTTTTTATGGAGGTGATAGGTTTTGAAACTGTGATTAACTTTGGATCAGGAGACAATAACAATGTGGAGGTCATCTCTGCCTTCAGATAAATTGATTCTTATCAACGCAGAGGCAACACTACTCAAAGAAATTCAGTAAAAAAAAATTTATAGCCAAATGAAGTCATTGTTTTGAGGAATGTAAGTGAGTAACAAAAAAAAAATAAGGGAGAAGAAATCTTGTCTTTTGGCTAAATTTTCTATTGAACATATTAATTTCTGGTTAAAGAAATATATCTGTCATATTTAGACATTTTTGCTAGACTTTCATGGAAGCAATTTTCATAAAAGTAAAAATTTTACTCATATAACTGGAGAAACAGAGATAAACACACTAAACATCATTCCCTTCACTTTTTAGTGTTATTTATTTTGTAACAGGTAATTGAAAGCACATAAAAATACTGTATACATCATAAAGATATTTCTATAGCTTTCATGAATCCCTTGAATGCATTCTTCTTTTAGGATATAATATAAAAAGATCATTTGGAAAATAAAGACAAAGTCTTAGGGCCAGCTTGGTGGCTCACAACTGTAATCCTAGCACCCTGGGAGGCCAAGGCAGGTGGATTGCCTAAGCTCACAGGTTTGAGACCAGCCTGAGCAAGGCAAGACCCTATCCCTAAAAATAGCTGGGCATTGTGTCAGTCACCTATAGTCTCAGCTTCTTGGGAAGAGGATTGCTTGAGCCCAAGAGTTTGAGATTGGGGTGATCTATGACGCATGGCACTCTATGGAGGGTGACAAAGTGAGACTCTATCTAAAAAAAAAATACAAAGTCTTTGTTGAACAAATTCTAGAATCAGTCGCTTCATAATAATAATATTTCATTTTTACATGGTTCTTTATAATTTACAAAGCATTTCCATATATATAATCATGGTTTTAAGCATTGTCTTCCCTAAAAACAAATCTATATACTGCAAGTTGTGCAGGTAGCACAGGTGGAAGGGACAGAAAGGAGGAAATAATGGAGAGATGCTGAGATGAATGAGTCAGAAGATTTGGGATGTCTTAGGCCAATGTGGATTTCAAGGAACAACTGGTTAGTGTAATTCATACCAATTACAGGAAGAAAAATCAAATAACAGACTGAAAATTGTCTGTTAGACTTGGCAATTGGAAGGCAAGGCGGGAGCAGTTAGAGAGCAGTTGTGTCAAAGGAGGATTTCCTGTGAAGCTAATGGACCACTGAAACCCACATTCCCCTTCATATTCTTGATTTTGTAAATCATTTTCTTTAAGCAGGCCTCACAACTATAAGCTTCAGGTCCCACAAAGCCTGAATCACTCCTGATTTTGGTGATAAAAGCCTGATAGGAGTTAAGGTATGGATATTCTTGAATGTTTCCAACACAAAAAAATGAATGATTGAGGCGATGAATTTCCTGGTTATCCTGATTTGATCATTTTCCATCTATTGCATGCATGTATCAAAAGATGACATGTACCCCACAAATATGTACAATTATTGTGTGTCCATATAAAAAGAAGCTGGTTTGTGCTCAAGAGGGGTATATGTCTGTATAGAGAGCCCTCTTGAGGGCTGTGTCTGTCCAGCATGGTCAGGCAGCCTCAAACTGAGAAGGGCCCCACACTTGGAGTTTATGCTCTTTCATTGCTGTGTCGCGATTCTTAACAACTTTATTTTATAATTTATGTTTTGTAAGTGGGTTCTGATCAGACAGTGAACATGCACTGGGCTTTTCCTGCCCCTGTAGCGTCCCACCTTCGGGGGACAGAGCCTCTCTCTTCTCTTCCACCCTCTAGTACTCAAGTCCACTTGGCCTCCACCTTGCTGGTCCCAAAGGTCAACTGCTGCCACCTCTGCCCCGGGAAGGATTGAATGCACAAGTATGAGAAGGGTCAGCATTGGGTGTGTACATCTTGCTGCATCTTGTGGCTGAGCATGGTGACGTGGACAGGGGTCCCTGCCGGGCTGACAGTATCATCGTGTTGGGTAAGTGATGTGACGCCAGGCCTATATAGGCCCACCTCTGACCTACCACCAAACAGGCACGCACCATTTCCTGGCATGGAGATCTAAAGATCCTTCCATTCCACCCATTTTCTGTGGCTTGAGGTGACAGGCCTGTGGATAAAGGAGGTGCCTGGCTAGATTTCCCAGACCCCATTCCCTGTCACACATCGGTCATAGATGGTGGGCAGGGGATTCTGGAAGCCAAAGGCAGGAGCTAGTACAAATCAAATGCCCTGTGTAGCATGTGGCATGGTGGTCCCTTGGGTGCCTCTGTGACTGGTGGGATATGTCCTTCTTCTTTTGAACCTTCCTGAAGGCGGCTGGAAACATCCTTTGAGGATGAGCTACAAGATATGATTTTTACAATCTTGTTAAATACTCCTACATTTGCATTTAAAATGAGTGTTACCGGCTCGGCGCCTGTGGCTCAACAGGCTAAGGCACCAGCCACGTACACCTGAGCTGGCGGGTTCAAATCCAGCCCAGGCCCGCCAAACAACAATGACGGCTGCAACCAAAAAATGACCTGGAGTTGTGGCGGGTGCCTGTAGTCCCAGCTACTTGGGAGGCGGAAGCAAGAGACTCGCTTGAGCCCAGGAATTGGACGTTGCTGTGAGCTGTGATGCCATGGCATTCTATCCAGGGTGACAGCTTGAGGCTGTGTCTCAAAAAAAAAAAAAAAGAGTGTTGCCCAATATAATGGTGATAAACTTTATGTTAGAAATTTATCATTTGAACTTTACTATACAGTACTTAGAATTAAAAAACAGCATGGAAGACAAGAAAAATCCTTTACCTTTTTTTTTCCCCCCTTAAATAAGATCTCTCTCTCTGTTACACAGACTGGAGTACAGTGGAATGATCACAGCTCACCACAACCTCCAACTCCTTGGTTCAAGGGATCCTCCTAGCTTAGGTTCTAGAATAGCCAGACTGCAGGTGTGTACCACTACTTCTGGCTGATTATTTATTTATTTTTGTAGAGACAGAGGTCTGTCTTGTTCCCTGGGCAGGTCTTGAACTCCTGGCCTCAAGCAATCCTCCCACCTGTGCCTCTAAAAGTGCGCAGAGGTGAGTGTAAGGGAAAGGAAAGGCATGTTTCCCCAGCCTTTGTAGTGAGGGCACAGTCATAGGCTCTACCAACCAGACACGCCCTGGGGATGGAGGACAAGGCATTACACCACTCCCTTTTTTACATGTATCTATAAGGGCACTTTCCCCTTATTTTTTGAAGAAAAGATTCAAATTTTTATTTTGCACCGGGTTCTGCAATTTTTTTAGCTGACCCTGGGTGTGGATATTTGTGGTAAAAATTGGAGCATTTTTAAATGGTTTTGGAAAACAGCAGAAAGACAAAAGCTAGAGCCAGAAGAGAGTTAGGAAAAGCCATCTGCTTGATATGCTAAATTTGATTTTGATAAATTAGCTATTATCACTTCTGATAGAAGGAGAGAATTTTGTTGAACTTCTTGCTTCAATCGCTAAAGCCTGTCTGATTGGTAGAGCCTATGAGCGTGCCCTCGCTACACAGGAGGCAGGGGAAACATGCCTTTCCCTTTTTGTTTCTAAAATACTAGGTATCACAGTTTTTTTTTTTAGTAAGGGTGTAAAATTGGAAATTGTCCAAATGTACGAAGTAGTTCAGAGGCTGTGGCAGAAACTGCTGTTGCCTCATTCTTGACCCTCACCACTTTTGCATGCTCTGGCTGTCCTTGACTTTGAACTATCAGTCTTTGCTTGGAGGTTATTTCCAAAGCCAATTAATGGGGCTGGCCAGAAATGCTGGGAGGTACAAAGTACCCAAGGAAAAGTCCCCAGCCGGTAACTTATCAGAACTTCCTCTTTCTTCCCTCTTTGGTGGCATCACTAGGAGTTATGTGTTTTATACCATTTCCCAGAACCCCAAAGTGAGATTAAGTTCTGGGTTGTCCCACTTTGTCAGCTGGCTTGATAACTCACGCTTTACTGCCTGTCTTCCCTCCCTTGTTTCAATCCCATCACCCCCAGCAATGTTTCTTTACTCCTCAAATAATCACCTTGCACTTGAATCTTAAGGTCAGATTTTGGGGGTACTCAAACTAAGACAGATTCTGATTATCCCGAAAAGAATAACACATATCTACCTCTATTTGTGATATATATCTGTCTCTGCTTCAATAGCAGCTCTCTGAGCATATTTTTAAAATAACACTCATTTCTCTGTGATACGGAATATTTGTCTAACTCGTCCCTTGGATAGGCTGACGAGGTCCAGTCCCACGTGTGTATAACTTGATATCCTCAGTGTTCATGGCAGAGGCTGCACAGAACGGCTGCAATAGATGCCTGCCATGAATGTTATAAGCTTATCCTGATGACTTGTGAAAGGACTTATATGAAAATTATTTACCATATTTCCATTATCTGAAATCCTGATTGAAGAGCTTGTGATTATTCTGTATTTTTCCCATCTGCCCAGTTTTAGTTTCGTTCTGATTGCCCTGTAGATGTAGGCATGTGATCAGCATTAATGTGTGCATGAGAGTATGCAAAGAACAATGCCCTGCTGTGTTTTTCTTCCTTTCTTTCTTTTTTTTTAAATCTGCTTGAAATCATAGAGAAATGTCTCTAACATCTGTCTTCAACATGGCAAACAATATTAAGCAGACCTATACTTGGTGGAAAACTTTTCCTTCTTATCTGGTGCCGGAAAGTTTTTGAAAGGTCCAGGCGTATATGTATGTTACCAGTGATTTAGCCCAAACGCGTTTTATCCCGTGAGTTTGGCTCCCACGTATTTCATAAACGTGTTCCTTTAACATTTTACTTACACTGAGTTTTATGCTGAATGGAAACCCAGTGAAGTATGCCAGCTCAGGGCTTCTCGAACCAGAGGATCCCTGTTTCCTGGAGAGTAAGTTTGGCTTACAGGAGCTAACACCACCCACATTTCAGAACCGCACCAAAATGTAGGCTCCAAGACAATGCCTATGCTTAACCTTCCCTGAATAAAAGCATTTTTTTAAGTGTTTCAATTTAACTTGAAATAATCCTCTGACATCATTTACCAATTATTTTCATAATCATTTTCCTCTCTTGTTTTTCTTAAAACAATGAACAGACAACCATACAGATGGCAGAGTATGTTAAAGGCATTGCACAAGTGTATGTTAATACTGAAGGAAGTAACAGGTTCTTCAGGCGCTCACAATAAGAATGTGCTACAGCAATGACAGCAAAATATGCTTTTCTGTGTTCTGTTAGAATGACATGAACAGTGGAGAATGCAGAGGTGAAGGGCTGGATGGGGCAATGCAGGTCAGAGCCTGGAGAATAATTATTTGTCCTTAAAATAAGTAAACAAGTGGCCAGAACTTCAATTTTACAGAAATTAAGCATTTGAAAAGCATGTTATATTTTTGAATTTCCTACTCGGAATTAAGGTTTGAACTTAGACATATTATGTCAGCAGTTTTTTAAAAGCCGATGACCGTGTTTTCAATAAAACTTTAATTTTTGATTTTAGAATCATGAAGTTTCAAAAAAGTTTCAAGACTTCATTTGTTTTCTATTCCTGCTGTAACAATTTACCAAAAGTTTAGTAACTTAAAACAAAATAACTATATTCGCTTATATCTCCAAAGGTCAAAAGTACAAAATGGGGTGCACTAGGCTGTCATCAGGTTCATGCTCCTTCTGGCTCCTTCAAGGTGAATTCAGTTCCTTTTCTAGGTCCTATAGGCTGTCAGTCTTCCTTTAACTCATGGTCCTCTGTCGCCATCTTCAAAGCCAACAACGATGGGCTGAGTTTTTACCCCAACTGATCAATCAGCCTCTTCCTTCTTTCACTTGGGACATACCCTGTGATTATCCTGAGTCTACCTGGGTAAGCCAAGATATTCTCTTTATCTCAAGGTCCACTCATTAGCAACCTTACAGCCATGTAAAACCTTAACTATTCCTTGCCATGTAAAGTAACATATTTACAGTTTCCAGGGATTAGAAGGTGGGCATCTTTGCGGACTGTTATGTCTACCTCAAGATGATTTATCAAAAACAGATGAAAAAGCAAAATGACACAAACTAAAACTAAGTGAGAAAGAAATAGTGAAAAAAAAGTTGAGAGGGACAAAAAATGGGTTCAGAAATTGAGGTAACACACAAAATGCACACGAATGAGGTCCCATATACCTCCCTTGAGTTCTAAATCAGTGGTTCTCAAACTCTGGGTCTGAATCATACTTTTGAATGCTATAATTTTTGATGACATTTTTGAGGGGCTTAAAAGAATCAAAAACAAGACAAATCATGTCACCAATGACTATATCTTTATCTAGTTCCCATTTTTACTAAAGCAATCAGGTTGAAAGACTCGACTTCCCTTAAGCACAGCCATTGTGTAAAAAGAACTGTTTAGCAGTTCTTAGGCTTTATTCTATGAATAATGAAGCAAAACTGTTTTATGTTTTAAAAACATATTCCATTTGATGCCAGCCTAATTTTGCTTTATGTCTTTCTTACCTTTTTGCAGCAAGGTGAACCCTACCTTACACTCTCTTGAACAATTTGCTCAGTACAACAAGCTGTGTGGTAAGCACTTCTGTGATGATAGATATAGACAATTGAAAGAAAAAAAGTTTATACCCAACTACACCACTGGGTCAAAGCACCAATTCTAAGCTCTCGGTAATCAAGTTCAGAGAGGGGCACTTACATTTGTAACGTAAGTCATAATTCATAGTGTACATGAGATAAAAACAGACTAAATTCTTAGCAGAAGGCCAGCTATTCCTGATAAGAGCAATGTTCCTATGGTGCTTAGTGTCGCTCTGACCTACCCAGCACTCTTCTAAGTGCCTTCAGGTTCAGAGTCTATACTCATTTTGTAAATGAAGAAATGAAGGCACAGAAAGGCCAGTTGGCTTTTCTGAAATCCCCACAGCTAATACGTGGAAATGAGGGACTTGAATCCCGGTAGTCTGGCTTTACCTGTGCTCTTAACCACAACAAAACAAACAAAAATCCCCACCGTTCTTATGAAGAGGACAACATGTAAGGCTTTTTGTGAAACTTACAGTTTTTACATTCCTGAGTCTGTTGGGTATGGTTACTAAGGTAGAAGTTTGCAGGTAAAATGATGCATTAATCACCGAAGGAGATCTTATATTCATCTAGAAATCTCCTTTGCCTGTAATGCTCTTCTTTCCTTCTCTCTTCTTAACTCCTTCTAATGCAGATCTTGGAATAAGTGCCACTTCTTTTAGAGCCTTCTGGTCCTCTCCTGACCCTATTATTAATTATACTTTTGTGTTCAGTACTCTAATAAAATGGTACTCTTTTCCTTCATAGCCCTTATTTCAGGTAAACTGTGCAATTTTTTAATTAAGATGTGTATGTTCCACTAGTTGTAACACCCCTGAAAGAAGAAACCATGTGTGCTGTTTGCTCTCGATTGTATCCCCAGAGGCATCATGGTTCCTGTCACATGATAGATAATTTTCTATTGAATAAATGAAACCTTAGTTTCTGTGTATCTGTCTTCTTCCTCCTCCTCCCCCTCTTCCTCCTCCTCCTCCTCCTCTTCCTTCTACTTCTCCTTCTTCTTCTTCTTCTTGTAGATGCAATTTTATGTATCAAATGACATGAGGAATTAGTTTGGCTGCAAAAATCATTTGAAAATATTTTACTCTTTCTGAAATTCTGTTTTTAGATACAATATGAAAAATGATGCTGATCGTCCTACTATTCACTGTCCCTTTACATGGCCTCAAACCTCCTGCCTCATTCAGGATTCTAAGTCAAAATCCAGTTAAATTTAAAGCTTTGCCATCACCTGAAGAATTGACTAATGGTGAAGAAAAATACAACCATGATAACTGGTAATACCTTAAATTCACAATCTCTCACTACAGTTCAATGTATTGGCTGGCCATTGAACCATAGCTCCTTTATTTTCTTGTTTGTTTTTTATTCACATATAATGATTGCACATAGTTATAGGATCCTTTGATACATGTATACATTGTACAATGATTAAACCATTTTAAAATTATATAAAATAATTTTTCAGTAGAAAAACTTACATGGTTCCTTTTCCATTCATTCATACTCCTCTAAAAGGCTATGTTTCCTTCCTATGCAAACACCTATCATTGGTGTCATTTTCCTTATTTTCAGCCAATATTCTTACTTTGATTTGACTGAGAAGGAACTTGCACACTGCTACTCCTACCCACCTCCCTTTGGCTGTACCTGCAGCGTCTGCCGTCTCTCTTGCTGCCGACGAGACGATGAGCCACCCTTACTCCCTTGCTGGATCCCATTTTCCCATGACTCTTGAAATTAGGTCCTCCAGGAATTCTCCCTTCTCTCCTGCAGTGTCAATGTTTTTCTCTCCAATTGAATCATTTCCACTAGTCCACAAGTATGCAATTAATTCTCCCATCTATGAAAATGGGACAAAATAAACCCCAAATCTCATTGACCCTGTTTTTCCTCCAGCCATCCACAGTCTCTGTCTCTCTGTGTGTCTCTCTCGTCTCTAACTAGCAAAGCATCTTGAAAGAGTTGTCTATGGTTGTTACCACTCATGCAAACCCTTTTCATTCAGGCCTTCACATCCCCCACACCACTCTCACTAAACTTCCCTTAGAGGTCATCAATGATCTCCCTGTTGCGATATCAACAGCTCATCTTTAGCTGTCTTCTTACTTGAATCTTCAGCAGGGTTGTGAGTTGTGAGTTGTTACTCTGTACCTTGACATTACTTCTTAACCACACTTTCTGAGTTTCTCTTTTTCTCCAGTGGCCTGTCATTGAAGTGTTTTTTCCCCCTGGGCTTCTTTGACTCTGAGGCCTGTGAACATTGCCATGCCTTTTGTCCCTTCCTTTCTCTATTTATAGATACTCCTTTGGACATCTCATTGGGTCTCTGAGCTGCAGTTGTCACCCATATACGCACCACTCCAAAATTCTCTCTTACCTGGATCCCTCTTTTGATCTCCAGCCATATTCAGTTGCCGCTCAACATTTCTAAAACTGTTAACTGAAATACACTTCCTCCCCAACTTGTTTTGCTTATAGTTGGCCATGGGCTCGGAAAGGGCAAATCTAAATCTTCTTCTTGTTATTCAAGACAAACACCTTGGAGCCGTCCTTGTCTCCTCTCTTCCACTCTCAAGTAGGTATTCAGCACCCATGTACTTTGTACCATTCCTGGTACTATATGCAACACCTGGTCTAAACCACTACACTCTCTTGCCTGGAATATTCCAATAGGCAACTTCCTGCTCTCTATGGTTATTCCCTGAATTCCCCAAATCTATTTTCAAAATAATAGAGAAAGAGAGAGAGGCACAGAGAGAGAGAGAGAAACAGAGAGTTATCTTATTATAAGAGAGAGAGACAGACAGAAGCAGAGAGATATCTTATAAGACAGAGAGAGAGAAACAGAGAGATATCTTATTATAGGAGAGGGAGAGAGAGAGAGAGAGATACCTTATTATAAGTTAGCTGATGGCACTACTTTTCTCAAAACCCTCCAGTGGCTTTCCATTCACTCAGAATAGCCAGGAATTTTATAGCAGGCTGCTAGAACCTACGGAGACTAGTCATCAATTATCTCTTTGACTTTACTTCCTGCTATTCTTTCTTGCCTACTTAGCTCCAGCCCCCGAACTATTTGGGTGTTCTTGTACTTCTAGAAACACACTGTGTGCATTCTTATTCCAGGGTGCTTTGCATTTGCTATTCTCACTGCCTAGATGGTCTTCCTTTCAATCTTTGCTCAAATGTCACTTTTCCTTTGGAGACTTCCTTCACAACTTCGTGTGCTCCCATACTTTCTATTCCACTTTTGTACTTCATTTTTCTGTACAGTAGTTATCACTATCTAATAGACTGTATATCTTACTTATTTCATTACTGTCTGTTTGTTTCTGCACTTCCCTGATGTTTCAAACTTAGGTTCCTTAAGGGGAGGGATATATTAGATTTTATTCTCTGCATCATTCCAGTGCCTAGAACAATGTCTAGCACAAAATAGGTGTTCAATAAATACTTAATGAATGAGTAAAGTTAAGAGAAAATAATACTTTGTGGAATCTTAACAACTTTCAGGGTGTTTTTAAACTCATACTTTCATTTGATCACAATCACTCTATAGTTCTAAAATCGCAGACATTATTAGTCTCACTTCATGGAAGTAGAAACTGAAGCTTAGAGAGTTTCATGGCTAATATGCTACAAAACCAGCATTAGACTTTTAGTCCTCTGATTTCTAATTTATTGTGCTTTCTAAAATTCACTCAATTATGAATTATTTATTGTTTGCTATGTACCAGGCACTGCACTATGTGCTGGGGTTATGGAGATGAATAAGATATGCTCTTTATCTTCAAGAATCCCAGGGACTGAGAAAGCTCTCAGGTGCCCAGGTTCTAGGATGAAAGTCTGAATGAGGGTGGAATGGGGGGGTGCAGGGGGAACAAACGGGGAGCAGTGGCTGATTCTCCCTGGTGAGATCAAGAATAATTTGCAGAGCACACATTTTTTGCATCTTAAAAATCAAGGAAAGGTTTGCCAGGTAGGCAGAAGGCAGAAAAAAATTCTAGGCATGAGTATAAGTGAGAGTAAATACATCAATTTGTCAAGCATGACTTTAAAAATGATAGATTATAATAATTTAAATCTCTTTGGTTTGACTGAATACAAAAAATTTCTAAAGAATATGAAGGAAAAAGATTAACTTGATAATGAATGTGTTAATAATAATATTGGGGGGAAAGTTCATATGCGGATATGAATGGTCCTGATATTTTAAAATCCAAAAAGCCTTTATTTGAATTAACTGATGGATAAGTTTTGAGAAAGGACTGGTGAATAGATTCTGAGAAAGTAGTCTAAGCAGAAGGTATAAGGATATTAATCTCTGAGGTTGTATTGAGTTGAGTACAAATGAGAATCAATTTGCTATTAATTTGTCAAAATCTACCTTTAGCTAGGAGGGTGTAGTTCTGATTATTTTAAGGCTCCAGTGCACAAATGGCTGTGCAGGCATAAATACTCACTTCCAGATGCATCAAAAGCTAGTTCTTTTCCAGCAAAGTACCTTCCTGCCTTTGAATCCCTAAGGATAAATGCCCACATGTGTGTTAGAGTTGGACAGGAAGAAGGAAGGGAGAAATAATTTTGGGTAAGGGAATAGGAAATGGAATGAAAACTTCAAGAAAATTATAATGTGGGGTTTTAGAGCATAAGCAAAATGTGAGGTCTGACAATTAAGTTTGAGAACTTGCCACTGTGAGCTTATAGAAGTGGCACTGTACAAATAACTAGGGAAGGTTTCATAACCACGGTGGCAATGTCTCATGACTGTGGTCACGTCCACATGTGGCGGTGTCTTGTTGAGTGGCATTCAGTGTTGTTGGTGTGTGTTTTTGTGTGCTGTTGGGAAAATGTCAGAGCTTGACTTAGAGCAACGAACAAACATTTGAGAATTTTTTGTTAAACTTGGCCAAAATGGACATAAAATCAGAGATATGTTAGTCTAAGTTTATGGAGACAATGCCATGAAGAAAGCAGTGGTGTACAAATAGATTAAACATTTTTCTGAGGGGAGAGAGAAAGCTTCACTAATGAGAGAGCAGGATGGCCAGTAATGAGCAGAACTGACAAAAACATTGTAAAAATTCCACAAATTGCGTGTCAAAATCATCAGCCAACTACAAGAAGCATAGCAGACCAAGTAAACATCTACAGAGAAACAGGAAAATCTTAACCGAAAATTTTGGCCAAAAACTCATGGCTCATGCACCAGGTCAGGTGGGACTGTCTGTGAAGAAGTTTTTAGCCAGTAAACAAATAACTGAATTGGAACTCCCTCCCTATTGGTCTGGCAATTAATGATTTTGTTTCTTTATCTGAAGATAAAGGAAATCCTGAAAGGAAAATATTTTGATGACCTTCATGTTATTAAGGGTAATATGATGACAGTTTTGATGGCTATTCCAGAAAAAGTGTTCCCAAATTGCTTTGAAGGATGGATGAAGCGCTGGTGTCAGTGCATTTTCTCCCAAAGTACCAGATATTTGGAGGAGGCTTCTAATGCGCAGTACTTTGAACGTGACAGTCGTGGGATTCAGTAATAAGGTGAAAGGGTTTGTGAGCTTAACTGTCAGATTTAACCTATCGATTAAAATTACATTGTAGGTAGAATTCAAAACTGAGTTACTTTCTCACCATTTTTTAAAAATTAGCCTTTTATCAAAGGGATACATATTTATGGTTTTTACCTGTTTGTTTGTTTACTCTAACGAGTTTATTATGAAAAGCAGCAGTTTGCCTGCCCTGCTGCTCCTCCTTCTGAATTCTGCCTCTCTGGAGGAAACCGCTTTCAGCTCTGTAACTGTTTCTTCTGTTATTTTCTCTTGTTGTAAGTCTAAATCATATGCTCATGTCATTGTTTCTCCATTTTTCAATCTCAGGGATGTTTTATGGACTCCTACTCTAAAGGAGGAGTAATTGGTACTCCTACCACCACACCCCTCACTGCTGCACAAACTTGCTCTTTCCTGTTTCCAAATATAGTTCTTCTCCAGTTGGGGGTTAGGCCAATATTGCAGTATTTGTGTTTGTGTTCAAAACATCTGTTTGCCTACATTGATAACAACATTTGCGTTTATTTGGGATGCTAAACTTGATTCAATTTCTTAATGTTAGAAGTGTTTGACACAATGGCTTAAAGCTTTTAAGTTCAGCTTACACACTTTATTATTCTACTCATAATCTATTAGTTTTGAGAGTCATTTATAAGGGAGCCTTTAATTAATGTTTGGTCCCATTTGTAAATGTATTTCGTCAAAGATTTGAAATAACTTTATACTCTGTTTCCTATTTTTTTAAGTCGTTCATTTTGCTAACTAATAACTCAAACGAAGAATGCAAATAATCCTAACAAGTTCAGCAAAGCAAACATAGATATTGTGATTCTCTGGTTATTTTAAACCTTTCTTTCTTTCTTTTTTCTTTTTTTGCTTAAGGGAAATTTATTTATTTATTTATTTATTTATTTTTTATTGTTGGGGATTCATTGAAGGTACAAGAAACCATGATACACTGGTTGCATTTGTTGGGTAAAGTCCCTCTTACAATCGTGTTTTGCCCCC
Organism: Arctocebus calabarensis; assembly: GCA_963573935.1. Classification (NCBI taxonomy): domain Eukaryota; kingdom Metazoa; phylum Chordata; class Mammalia; order Primates; family Lorisidae; genus Arctocebus; species Arctocebus calabarensis. The sequence continues at coordinate 740 of CAUYON010155362.1, read as the reverse complement.
CAGAAGGTGTGGCACACACCAAGATCCCACCCCCCTCGCTCCTTCCCTCTCTCTGCTCTTCCTTTCCCCACCCCTCCCTCATTCTTTCTCTCTCTGCTCTCTCCTTCCCTCACCCCCACTGTGTGAATAATTGTCATTAATTGTCTTCTTATCAAACTTGAGTACATGGGATTCATGCTTTTCCATTCAAGCTCCCATTCCATGGGAGATGCTTTACTAAGAATAATGTGTTCCACTTCCATCCAGGTTAATACAAAGGCTGTAAAGTCTCCATTTTTTTAATGGCTGAATAGTATTCCATAGTGTATATATACCATAGCTTGTTAATCCATTTCTGGATTGGTGGGCATTTAGGTTGTTTCCACATTTTGGCGATCGTAAATTGAGCTGCAATAAACAGTCTAGTGCAAATGTCTTTATCATAAAAGGATTTTTTTCCTTCTGGGTAGATGCCTAGTAATGGGATTGCAGGATCAAATGGGAGGCTATCTTGAGTTCTTTGAGAGTTCTCCATACTTCCTTCCAAAAAGGTTGTATCAGTTTGCAGTCCCACCAGCAGTGTAAAAGTGTTCCCTTCTTTTCACATCCACGCCAGCATCTGCAGTTTTGAGATTTTGTGATGTGGGCCATTCTCACTGGAGTTAGATGGTATCTCAGGGTGGTTTTGATTTGCATTTCTCTAATACTTAGGGATGATGAGCATTTTTTCATATGTTTGTTAGCCATTCGTCTGTCTTCTT
>CAUYON010155361.1:0-10903 GCA_963573935.1 Arctocebus calabarensis | reverse complement strand
GCTGTCACCCTGGATAGAGTGCTCTGGCATCCCAGCTCATAGCAACCTCCAATTCCTGGGCTCAAGCGAGTCTCTTGCCTCCGCCTCCCAAGTAGCTGGGACCACAGGCGCCCACCACAACGCCCAGCCATTTTTTGGTTGTAGCCGTCATTGTTGTTTGGCAGGCCCAGGCTAGATTCGAACCCGCCAGCTCAGGTGTACGTGGCTGGTGCCTTAGCCTGCTGAGCCACAGGCGTCGAGCCCATTTTAACCATTTTTAAGCTGCAGGTCCAGCCTTAAGGAGATGCATGATGTGTCACCATCACCATCTTCTAGCTCTAGAATTTTTTTTTTTTTATCATCCCAGACTGAAATTCCAACCCCATTCAATAATCCATAACTGCTCACGATCTTGGGTTCAAATTCCAGTCCAACACCTAAAGTCACATGACCTTGAGCGGTTTCCTCACCTGTACATTTAAAGGAAGCATGGGTACCTCCTGGGTTTGGGCTGAGAACTGCTTACAGGAGCTCAAGTAATGAGTTTCACTCCTTGCCTGGCACACTGTAGGTTCCTATAAACACCTGTAGTTATGTGAAAATGACCGTATGCCCCAGGATACTCAGTTCCTGTGAACAGTGGTGTTAGATAGACTCTGCATGGTGTAGCTTGCTGGGATCCCCAGCTGAGACGTGATGGAGAGTCTGGAAAGTTCCTAGAGGATGAGATCGTCACCTACATTACCCTTACAGCTATTATTTTAGATGGAGTTTCCAGGTTCCTCCCTGCTTACCCACTCCCCTTACTTCACAGCCTAGGCCAGGCCTTTGGGCTCTTGGGAGTGACCCATTTTTAGCCTGAGTTGGTGCCAGCCTGTCCGCTGGGGCTGCCAGTTACAACGTGCACAGTAACAAATGGATTGAGGTCACAGAGCAGATGGCAGTAACTTTCAGTTGAGATCTGCCAGGCTGCATTGGAACCAGTGACCTGGAGGTAAAAACATGTGCATTGCCCCTTTCCCTATTTGGTCCATAACTCTGGGACTTTGCCCCTTTTCAACGCTTGTTCAGGCTTCACCCCAGGGGTCTAGACTATTTTTTTATACTTCCTGTGCCCCCATGAACAAGAAAGAAACCCCTATCTTGCAGGCAAGAGCCACATCTCAGCCTTGACATAGTTCCTAGCTCCACCCTTTTGCAGAGAGCTCAAAGGACCCTGGTCTCTTCAACTCATTCATCTGATGCTAGACTTGGGGGAGGAGTTTTATTTATTTATTTATTTTTGAGACAGAGCCTCAAGCTGTCAACCTTGGATAGAGTGCTGTGGCATCACAGCACACAGCAACCTCCAATTCCTGGGCTCAAGCGAGTCTCTTGCCTCCGCCTCCCAAGTAGCTGGGATGACAGGCACCCGCCACAACACCCAGCCATCTTTTGGTTGCAGCCGGTTGTTTCGGTGGGCCTGGGCTGGATTTGAACCCACCAGCTCAGGTATACGTGGCTGGCACCTTAGCCCATTGAGCCACAGGCACCAAGCCCTCCTTTTTTCTTAATCATAATGAAATTAGTCCTTCCCATTCTGCAGATGGCAAAACTAAGGTTGGGTCCTCAAGGTCTGGGAGGTTTTATAAGAAATCACAGGTACTGTGACACTCATTGTAGAAAGCTCCTAAGAGACTTGGAAGCCTGGGGATAAGTGATAGGTAAGTTTGTATTTGAGGACAAACACAGCTAGAAGAAAATTCCCAATGTTTCTTGAATCTCTACTAAGACTCTCCTTCTTTCAGCCCTCAAATATCTTAAAATGCTTTCCCTCTTAGGACTGATAAAAGCCTTCCGTGGTGTATCCTTGAGAAAGATTAATAACATTTCTGCAACTGATAGAATCTGGAAGGTCTTTGGAGCAATGAAAATGAATCTGAAAGAGAGAGAAGAAGGAAGGAAGGAATATATGAGGCCCAAATTCCTGAATGGTGGTCCCCCCCACCACCCCAGCCCCCATATCTCAGCTGCTGCTGAAGAATCTTTACTGATCATCAGGCCGTGTGTGAGGAAAGGCCTAGAATGTGCAGAACGTAGCTGGAAGGAGCTCTGGAAATGATGTCAGAAGGTCTGGACCTCAGTTCTGGCTCTGTCACACCCTGGCCATCAGCTCATCATTCTGAGCCTCAGTTTTTCCTTCCTTCCTTCCTCCCTCCCTCCCTCCCTCCCTCTCTCTCTCTCTCTCTCTTTCTTTCTTTCTTTCTTAAGAGACAGAGTCTCACATTGTCATCCTCGGTACAGTGCAGTGACATCACAGCTCACAGCAACCTCCAACTCCTGGGCTTAGGCAATTCTCTTGCCTCAGCCTCCCAAACAGCTGGGACTACAGGCACCTGCCACAATGCCTGGCTATTTTTTGTTGCAGTTTTTGGCTGGGGCCAGGTTCAAACCCACAACCTTCGGTATATGGGTCTGGTGCCCTACCCACTGAGCCATAGGCACCACCCTGAGCCTCAGTTTCTTAACCTGTAAAATGGGGGCAATAGCAATCTCAAGGTGGTTGTTATGACAGTATATTGGATGACATTTGTGGGATGAGTTTGGCATATAATAGATGCCCAACTCTTGCTAGTGCAGAGGGATCTGAGTCGTGGATAGGGGCTGGGGCCATTTGGGGTTAGGAGCATGTGATTTTCTTCAGGGTGCAGCAGAGGTTTTTTAACAAGCTGTCTTCTTGGTGAAGGCCCAGCAAACTGGTAATGGGAGGCTAATGACAATCCTAATTAATCACAGCTTGCCTCTGCAGGGGCACATTCACATAGAGGGATCCCCAGGCCTTCTCCAGCCCCAGTGCCCCATCTCGGCCCTAATAGCAAAACTCCTTTTATAGACGACCTTTCATCCCAGCATCGGGCAGAGCTTAACCATGCTTTCTGGCCCTTCCTCCATCCCAACCCAAGGTTTGTTAGCCATATTATTTCTGTCCTAGGGGAGGAACTATGGCACCAAAGGAGTTAAGAAATTTGCCCTAGGCCCTGCCACAGACCAAACCCAGATTCTAGCCCCCAAAGCTGCTTTTTCTGATGCCTGGCCAGATTCTCTGCCCTGCAGGTGCCCTCCTGGGAGGCTGAGAAATGGTATATTTAGGCAGCTGTGCGGTGCTTTTATGTATACAGTATAGCATGACCACTGAGATACAGTATTTTTTTTTTTTTTGAGACAGATTCTCACTCTCTCACCCAGGCTAGAGTGTCATGGTCTCAGGCTAGCTCAGAGCAACTTCAGACTCCTGGGTTCAAGTGATTCTCTTGCCTCAGCCTTCCGAGTAGCTAGAACCACAGGCATTCACCATCACATCTGGCTAAGTTTTCATTTTTTTGTAGTGATGGGGTTCTTGCTATGTTGCCTAGGCTGGCCTTGAACTCCTAGGTTCAAGCAATCCTCCCACTTTAGCCTACCAAAGTTCTGGGATTACCGGTGTGAGTCATCATGCCCAGCCACAGCAAGGATTTAAAGAAACCCTGGATTCATGAATGAATAAATGTAATCTGGACTGTACTATAGCCCGAGCCACTGATAATGGGAAACTTAGGGAAGGCATGTAAGATGGACTTTGAAGGGCGAGAAGCTCTGCAAGAGAAGACAGGAGTGTGCATTCTGAGCACAGCCCAGAGCACACCCAAAGGCTTGGAGAGAAATCTGAAAGTGGATGGAGTTTAGGAGATGGTGGAAAGGCCCAGTGTTGGACAGGAGGGGATGTGTAATAGCATGTCCGACTTGAAATCTCTATTAGGTCCATATTCTTCAGTGAGGAACTTGGACCTTGCTCTTGAGGTAACAAGAGATGATATAGTCAGATTTGAACTTCGGCAAGGAAGGTCCCTTGGGCATGGATGATGTTGGTGATTGAGGCCCACACTAGTGGCACAGGGGAGAGAAGCTGAGAATCCCAGCGAAAGGCAATGGCATTGGGAGTGGGGTTGAGAGGGCAGAGGATAGAAGTAGACCTCTTAAAAAAACCTAACTTGCCCCCAACCTTTGTGAAACTTTAGACATTCCATCCAAGTAGGGATCTGCACTTGTCTATTTTTTTTTTTTTTTGGCCGGGGCTGGGTTTGAACCCACCACCTCCAGCATATGGGGCCAGCACCCTACTCACTGAGCCACAGACGCCACCCCTGCACTTGTCTATTCTTAAGAGTTACTTGCTCATAACCACTTCTTTTCTGCATACTATATTGGATTTTGAACAAGGATTGACAATTTTTCCAAATTTCATTGTTGCCTTTTAAAAAATGCACTTTTGGGGGCGGTGCCTGTGGCTCAAAGGAGTAGGGTGCCGGCCCCGTATGCCAGAGGTGGCAGGTTCAAAGCCAGCCCCGGCCAAAAACTGCAAAAAAAAAAAAAAAAATGTACTTTTTGGCCAGTTGCAGTGGCTCACACTTGTAATCCTAGCACTTTGGGAGGTTGAGGCAAGTGGATTGCCTGAGTTCATGTGTTTGAGATCAACCTGAGCAAGAGGAAGACTCCGTCTCTACTAAAAACAGAAAAACTAGCTGGGCGTTGTGGCAGGTGCCTGCAGTCCCAGCTACTTGGGAGGCTGAGACAAGAGGATTGCTCCAGCCCCAGAGTTTGAGGTTGCTGTGAGATATTACACCATAGTACTCTAGCTAGGGTGACAGAGTTAAGACTCTATCTCAGGAAAAAATATATATATATATGGTGCAGTGCCTGTGGCTCAGAGGAGTAGGGTGCTGGCCCCATATGCCAGAGGTGGCGGGTTCAAACCTAGCCTCGACCAAAAACTGCAAAACACAAACAAAAAATGAATTTTTGGTGTAATTTTCAGGTATTTAATCCTTAAGTACCTAATAAAAAATGAAAGAAAGATATCATCTTTACTTTTCCTTTCTTGGAGCTGACTTCCTTACCATACTACATGGTGGACAAAGATGGTATTTCTGAGTTCTATCCTTGTCTCTGCTTCACGTGTGAACTTAGATGGGTTCATGTTCCCTTTCTAGCTCTCATTTTCTTCATCTGTGAAATGCAAATATTGGGTTATCGCTAGTTTTTCAAGTATAGTCTATGGAAGGCTTATTCTGATACATACCCAATTTAAAAGGGGGAGGAAGTGGGCGGCGCCTGTGGCTCAGTGAGTAGGGCGCCAGCCCCCTATACCGAGGGTAGAGGGTTCAAACATGGCCTCAGCGGAACTGCAAAACAAAAAATAGCTGGGCGTTGTGGCGGGCGCCTGTAGTCCCAGCTACTCAGGAGGCTGAGGCAAGAGAATCGCCTAAGCCCAAGAGCTGGAGGTTGCTGTGAGCTGTGAGGCCATAGCACTCTATGGAGGGTGATAAAGTGAGACAAAAAATAAGAAATAAAAAAAATAAAAGGGGGAGGAGGATTGTTAGTGGAACTGAGGAAATGGAACATCTTCTATTCCCTCACTGAAGATTGACAAAGATCACTGGTATGGGCTCGGTGCCTATGGCTCAACAGGCTAAGGCACCAGCCACATACACCTGAGCTGGCGGGTTCGAATCCAGCCCAGGCCCGCCAATGACGGCTGCAACCAAAAAATGGCAGGACGTTGTGGCGGGCGCCTGTAGTCCCAGCTACTTGGGAGGCAGAGGCAGGAGACTCGCTTGAGCCCAGGAATTGGAGGTTGCTGTGAGCTGTGATGCCACAGCACTCTATCCAGGGTGACAGCTTGAGACTCTGTCTCAAAAAAAAAAAAAAAAAAAAGCGGCCAGGAAAGAGTACAATTTTTAGAAATAAAGGCAAATCTGGAAGCATCACAATATCAGACTTGTGGTTATACTATAAGTCTATAGTGATCAAAACAGCATGGTACTGGCACAAAAATAGAGACATAGATCCATGGAACAGAAAAGAGACTCTAGAGATGAACCTAGGCACATATTGCTGTTTGATATTTGATGAACAAAAGCATACAGTGGGGAAAAGAATCCCTATTTATTATTATTATTATTATTTTGGATTTCAAGTTCTTAAGATATAATCTGTTTTAATCACCCATGTTTATACTCAGTACATGGCACAGAGGCTGGAAAATCTTAAGTGCTCAATCACCTTTCCATGAATAGCTTGAAAGCAAGATTTTTCTTTAACTCAACTACAACTCACATACTTACTGATTGAACATTTTTTTTTTTGAGACAGAGTCACACTGTCACCCTCAGTAGAGTGCCGTGATGTCATACCTCACAGTAACCTTAAACTCTTGGGCTGAAGGGATTCTCTTGCCTCAGCCTCCCGAGTAGCTGGGACCACAGGCGCCCACCACAACTCCCAGCTATTTTTTTCTTTGATTAATTTTTAATTAAAATCATAATTGTATACATTTATGGGGTACAAGAATCCCTATTTAATAAATGGTGCTGGGAGAACAGGTTAGCCATATGTGGAAGACTGAAACTTGACCCACAACCACCCTGACCATTGACAAAAACTGACTCACTTGATAAAAGATTTAAATTTAAGACACAAATCAATAAACATTCTAGAAGAGAGTGTGCAAGAAATGCTTGACAATACTGGCCTGGGCTAAGATTTTATGAAGAAGACCCCCCTGGCAATTACAGCAACATCAAAAATAAATATGATTTGATCAAGCTAAAAAGCTTATGCACCGCTAAGGATACCCCAACTAAAGCAAAGAAACAAGATTCAGAATCAGAGTTTTGCATGTCATGCATCTGACATAGAGCTGATAAGTAGAATCTATAGAGAACTCAAACTAAACAAGAAAAGAGCAAACAACCCCATTTATAAGTGAACTAGAGATTTGAATAGAAACTTCTGTGAAGATGACAGAAGAATGCCAACAAACACATGGAAAAATGCTCATCATCTTTAATCATCAGAGAAATGCAAATCAAAACGACTCTGAGATATTACCTAATTCCAGTGAGATTAAACCACATCACAAAATCTCAAATTTTTATAGATGGTGGTGTGGATGTGGAGAGAAGGGAACACTTCTATACTGCTGGTGTGATTGCAAACTAATACAAGCTTTATGAAAAGAAATATGGAGAATTCTTGAAGAACTAAAAATCAACCTTCCATTTGATCCATCACTAGGTATCTACACAGAGGAACAAAAATCATTTTACCAAAAAGACATTTGCACAGAATGTTTACTGCAGCTCAATTCACAATTGCCAAGTCATGGAAACAACCCAAATGTCCAACAACTCATAAATAGATAACAAACTGTGGTATATGGAGTCCTCCATGCCATGAAGTACTATTCACTCATAAGAAAAGATGGAGACTTTACATCTTTTATGTTTACCTGCATGGAATTGAAACACATTCTTCTTTGTAAAGTAACTCAAGAATGGAAAATAAAATCTAATGTAATCCATACTAATATGAAACCAATTTATAAACAAATATATGCCACGTGAATGATAAAACACAAATACAGTCTAGCAAGAGGGAGGGGAGACAAGGGAGAAGAGAGGTTGGAGGAAGAAGAAGGGAGGCAGAAGGAAGGAAGTGATTGGTGGGACAAGGCAGGGCAATTGGTGGAATCTCACCAAATGTGCACAATGGGAAGGTGTTCATCACATCCCCAGGTGAAGTGCTCAACTACAACTTGAACTTTAACTTATATTGAAAACAATGTAATCTAAAAAATGTGTACCTTATATTAATTTGAAATTAAAAAAATTCAAAACCTTCATTTAAAATACAATATAGAAGGGATGTCTCTACTAAGTATATATCCAGATGACCAAAAATCACTTTACAACAAAGACATTTGCACAAGAATGTTTATTGCAGCCCAATTCATGACTGCCAGGTCATGGAAACAGCTGAAGTGCCCATCGACCCATAAATGGATTAACAAATTGTGGTATATGTATACCATGAAATACTAGGTAGTCATAAAAAAGTTAAAGACTTTGTCTCTTTTATGTTTACATGGATGGAGCTGAATCATATTCTTCTTAGTAAAGTATCTCAAGAATGGAAAGACAGATACTCAATACTATTATGAAATCAATATATAATCACCCACACTTTCATCTGAAAGATAAAACATAATTATAGTCCAGAAAGGAGATGAGAGAAGGGTGAGGAGAGGGGAGGGAGGGTAATTTGTGGGACCTCACCTACTGTGCATACTGCAAGGGTACATGTCAAATATGTTCATAGTAGAGTATAAATGTCTAAACATGTTCATCAATTAAATAAGTAAGGTGAGTGCTATGTTAACCAGTTTGATGTAAACATTCCAAATTGTATATAAAATCAGCACATTGTACCCCATAAATGCAGTAATGTACACAGTTAGGATCTAATTTAAAAAATAAAAAAAATAGAGAATATAAAACTTGTTGCAGTTTAAAAAAATACAAAAAGACGAATGCTTCCCAACTTGTTTTATGAGACCAGATTGCCCTTATATTAAAACCAGAAAAAAACATTTAAGAAGAGAAAACCCAACCCACCCACATACCACTAAAATGGCTGAAAGACACTGATCAAAGCAAATGTTGGCAAAGAATGGCTCAACCTAAACTCTCGTACAATCATGGTGGAAATACCACATAGGAAATGATGCACCTACTTTGAAAAATGTTTTGTCAGTTTTCCACAAAGTGCTAAGCATATATTTATTATTCAGTAATCTCCCACTTAGGTATGTAATCCAGAAGAAATTAAAGTATATTGTTCGCCAAAGCTTTATACAAAAATGTTCTTAGAAGCTTTATCTGTACTAGCTAAAAAGTGGAATAAGCACAGGTGGTCATCAACAGGAAAATGAATAAACAAATTGTGGTATACAATAGAATATTTTAAAAGTATTTTTAAAACACCATGCTCAATGAAAGAACCCAAACAAAAGAGTAAATATTATGTGATTCTGGAAAACCCAAATCTAGTTGATGGTAATAGAAGTCAGGAGAATGGTTACATGGATTAAAAAATGACAGGTCAAAACCACAAAAGAAATTTCTGAAGTGATGGAAATGATTCAAATCTTTATAGATATTTAGGTTACATAGATGAATGCATTTCTCAAAATGGATCAAACTTTATGCTTGATATCTGCCCATTCTAGTATAAATGAATTACACCTCTATAAAGATGACTGGAAGCCAAAAAAGAATAACTTATTACAACTTATTTTCAATGGACAAATAAAATTTCCTAGTTAAGCTAATACTTCACAGGCAGGAAAAAGTATTCAGCCTAAAGAATATTGTGAAAGAGTTCTTTTTATGTTGGAAAAATTGAAGCAACTTCCAATAAGATTACTTTTTTAAATTTTATCTTTTTGTTTCTCTTAAAGGGTTTTGTAAACAAATTTTATAGCAGGTCTAATTTGGAGCTTTATAAAAGTCTTTTTCTCTTCTGTTTAGGATTGGATTACTCACCTAGTTATTTAAAATGCTTTGAAATCTAAAAAAAAAAAAATTATCTAAAACCTACTGGTGTCAGTGCCTCTCTTACCAGTGGGCCTTAGTGTAACCCTCTCTGTATAAAAACACATTAAATCAATCTTATCTTTGCCACATTGTTTGAAACAAGTTTAAATCTAGGCAGTCTTATTATAATTTTATTAGTCCCAGATCCCTAATTAATTTGTCATTAAATATCATTAAGAAACTAAAGCAATTCAATTTCAGAACCTGCATAAGTTTTAAAGAGTAATTAAAGAGGCTTCCTTAATTCACTGGAAAGCAGAGAAAAATCAGGACCCAAAAGAGACTTCCCACTTTGGTATGCAGAATTTTAAAAAATTTGTCTCTTTATCTGCAAATAAAAGAGACCAACATAGATAATAGAATATTCTAAGTCTGTAATTTTACATAAAGACATTGGTCATGTTGGGAAAAGATATGATGAAAAGTATGTTTGTCATTATATTTTTATTGTAAATTTAATAGTCTGTGCAGGAAAATTTGTAAGTATCAGAAAAGATGGAAAATAAAAATAGCCATAGTCTCAAAATTCAAATGCAATTATAAGAGCCAGTGTGTACACTATGTTACTCAGGTTGAACTTGAACTTCTGAGTTCAAGGAATACTCTTACCTCACTTTCCCAAGTATCTGAGACTATAGACTGGCTTGGCTTTTATTAGATATTGACAAAATAAAAAAGAGTATTTACAATAAACTTTCATGCATAAAAATGCAATCAGAAAGAACACTTGTCCCTACCACCCATCTTAATGAAGAGAATATTGCTTATATCGTTGCAGTCTTATATGCTATTCAGGGTGTCCAATCTGCAGCTTTCAGGCAACATGTAGATTATTTGAGCCCTGTTTTGCTTAGCCATGATGTCGGATATCACAAAAAGTATGCATGGATCTTTTTAAATTTTTTCTCATCATCTTACATCGCTGTTTATGTATTTAACATGTGGCCCAAGCCAACTCTTCTTCCAATGTGAGGCTGAAAAGAAAAAAGTTTGGACACGCCTACTCCATGCCTCACTCCATCTGATAGGTAAGTAACTATTATCCTAAATTTAACAGATATTTAAATTTACATGCTTTCCTTTATGGATTGACCACACATGTATTTCTGCAATCTTTCCACTGCATTCTTAACTTCTCTTACATATTTGCAACCTATTAGTTTCATTTTTACTACATTCTGGACATTTTGTCTAAAATTTGCCTTCTGATTTTTCTAATTTTCTTTTAAGCTGTGTCTAATATTCTGTTTAAACTATCCTCTGAGTCTCAAATTTTCATTATTTTATTTTTTATTTCTAGAATTTCTATTTGTTTCCCTCAAGTCTTTTTCTTTCTTCATTTTTTTTTTAATAATTTTATTGAATCATAATTATGTACATTGGTGCAATCACAGGGCACGATTCATATACATTCAGAAATATTTTGATCATACTGTTACAGATATCCTTCATGGCATTTCCTTGATCACTAT
>CAUYON010155360.1:0-16234 GCA_963573935.1 Arctocebus calabarensis | reverse complement strand
TAAGGCACCAGTCACGTACACCAGAGCTGGTGGGTTCGAATCCATCCTGGGTCCACCAAACAACAATGATGGCTGCAACCAAAAAATGGCCGGGCGTTGTGGCCTGCACCTATGGTCCCAGCTACTTGGGAGGTGGAGGCAAGACACTCGCTTGAGCCCAGGAATTGGAGGTTTGCTGTGAGCTGTGATGCCACAGCACTCTATCCAGGGTGACAGCTTGAGGCTCTGTCTCCACCAAAAAAAAAAAAAAAAAAACTTGTTCATATTCCTTTTTTTTTTTTTTTTTGCAGTTTTTGGCCGGGGCTGGGTTTGAACCCACCATCTCTGCCAGCACCCTACTCGATTGAGCCACAGGCACCACCCAATACTCCTCATACACAGTGGTGGGACAAATGCTATATCCATTGCCTGTTGTGTGACTGCCATAAGTTCTTTCTGAAATGAAATGGACAAAGGCTGGCGCATAGTGTAATAGTGTAATTCTAGCATTTAGGGAGGCTGAGGCAGGTGGATTGCCTGAGCCCAGGAGTTCAAGACCAGCCTGAGCAAGAAAGACATCCCATCTCTACTAAAAACTGAAAACCTAGCCTGGCATTGTGGTGGGTGCCTGTAGTCCTAGCGCCTCAGGGAAGCTGAGGTGGGAATATCCCTTGAGACTCAGAGTTTGAGATTGCTTTGAGCTATGACACCACCACACTCTACTAGGGTGACTGAGTGAGACTCTATCTCAAAAAAATAATAAATATATTTATTCAAATAAATATAGAAGGAGATGGACAAAATAATACAGAGAGGTAATAATCTCTCTGTGCTTTGGTCTGATGAGGCTGTGAGGGAAGATTTGGAAGAGTTTGAATCTTTAAAACTTAAACTCAGTGTAGAATGTTTACTGGGCAAAGGCTAAACAAACCAATGCTGGGGCTCTAGAAAAATGTTCTTATATTTTTCTTTTTAGAAATACGTTCCAAACAACCATCTGTTCTTCCCCACCAAGATTCATGAGGGAGATTATTGTAAAATACACTTTCACATTCAGTGCCTCCAAATATCTGATTATTCACCTTGAGCAGGGAAGAAATGCTGCCATTGTTAAAGGAAAGAAAAGTATTAGTCCTGATGCAAGCAGAGCCGCTTTAAAAGAAGGGGGGGGGGAAGAAAACAATCCTTGGTAGGATGCTCATCGAGCCTGTTCTGAAAAGCCCTAATTAATGTAATTAAAATCTGTCAGATCAAAGTGATTAGCCTGATACTGAAGCCAAGGAGAGGGAGAAGGGGTCTTGGGGGGAGGGGAGGCAGCTGCTCAGGTGGGGTTAGCTTTCAAGAGAAGGAGGTGGTTGGTCTCCAAGGTGATCAAAGCAACTTGTCTTTCATTTTCGTGGAATAAGACGGTGGGCTCCTGGCTGGAGATCTGGTTTCCTGCGTCTCTGTTCTCTGGTGTACCCCATTCAGGTGGGAGAGGCAGGTCCTTTCTGGGATGTGGTGGAAGGCAATGGAAAAGGTGGCTTGTCTTCCTCTTTGACAACTAGAACACAGATGAAGCATTTTTCATGCCCTGGCATTCCCCTACCACAGACATTGGCCATGACCACTGACACACCGACCAGCAGGAAGGAGACAAAGGCCGTGTCATGTGGTCTACCTGACAGGGCCGTTGACACAGGCCTCTTCTGCAGCTCCACATTCTAGGGTGTGACAGCACCGATGGGCTCTGCCCCGCCAGGCTCAGCAGTCCTGAGGAGAAATCCAGGCGGCCTGAATGGAAGAGTGAGTCTTTCATCACCAATAGAGGGGGTCTTAGTCTCACCAAATTGAGTTAGAAATTTAAAAAGCAAGACTCACTTAAGAGATTGGTGATAACCAAAAGAAGTGATTTATATGATATTTCCTTGTTTCTTAACTAACTAATGAATACACAGAACTAAGTCCCCTGAGCCTTCATAATGCTTTAGGCAGATTGTACTGTACCCATTTTAAGTTTCCTGCTAATACTATATCAGAAATGCTAGGAAAGAAAAAAAGAAGATAACCATAAAGTTAAGAGAATTTGAAATTTCAGCTTGTTTTCTTAATTGTAACTGCTCCATGTGACGTTCCTGCGTTTAAAGTCACAGCTTAGCAAGTAAGTTTATGGAATGTCTTTAATTTTTGATAACAGTGAAAGAAATAATTAATTTGTTTTCCTGTTGGTTTGTTTTGGGTTTTTTTTTTTTTTTATCACAGCACGCTTTAAAAATTGTCTTTAACAGTGGAATGGGTCTTTGGTGAAAATGCCTACAGAAACACGGACAGGCCACATGAGTACATCTTTGGTCAAAATATAAATTGAAAATCGCACACCTCCTTTCCGCTGTATGTGGCTCAGCTAATCACACACGAGGAGGGTGTAGACAGGTCAATCTTTGTTGTAAAAAGTTAATAGGGCCTAGCAAGGAGAAAACATGTGTTAGGGTCGCCGTCGCAATGCCCTCTTCTGTCATCCATATTTTCAAAGTCATATTTTGTTACAACATCTCATAATGGTTGCACCAAAGCAATAAGCTTTCTGAGGGCTTTCACTAAAATTTTAAAGATTAATAAGAAAACCACTTCTACTCACTGAAAGACTTAAGAGCTAGGGGTTGAGAACCCCAGATAGATGTTAGATTTTGCTATTGTTTGCCAAGTGGGGGCAAATCCCACCCGCTGACCCTCAGTTTCCCCAAAGGTAACTTGCAGAAGCCTGGCACGGTCCTCGAAGTCTGGGACATTTTAATGAGTAGATTCAAAGCAGAGGTATGGTCCTTTTCTTACCTGTGAAACTTCAGAGCTAGTACTTTTTAAACAGCTTGTGTAAGAAATTTTTAGATTAGTGGTAATTGATAAATGAGTATTATGCCTTTGTGTCTATTTTATTTGGTATGAATGAATAGAATGGGGGAAAATTCCTCCTCCCTTTTCCAGACTTCTGACGGCCCAGGCTCTGTACCTCTCAGAAGCAACATCTCTAGAAGCTGCGGTGTGTGTGGAGAGGGGCTGGACCCGGGCAGCTCAAAGCTGACCACATTTCATTATCACGGAGTCAGCAAGTTGTTTCTGCCCACCCCTGTACTGATCGGGCTGCGCCAAGCCCGTGTTTGACTTAGCCCCCTTTTCTCACAATTTCACAATTTTATGGCTCTTCTGGTTGCGTTGATATCCTTGAAAAAGACAGCTGAGTTCAGGTAGTGAAACTGCAGTAAAGTGTGGTTGCCTGGTCAGCACAGGGGCTTATCAGGAGAGAAAAGTGTTTTATGGAATACCGAGGTTCACAAAGGTGGGAGAAGACTTTTTTTTGTTGGTCCTTGTTGTTCTTTTGGTCTTGCTTCAGATTTAACCTTTCCATTCCTTAGTATTTTTGAGCTCCTTCTCCTAAATATGAGGAGAATGCTTTCCAGCTTTGTATGTGCCCGTTGAGAGGCTGCAGAGAATGTGGGCAGGTGAATATGGGGGTGGGGCAGAAAGAGAGAGGAGAGAGAGAGAAAGACTATGTGAGAGCGAGTTGCAGTTCCCCAGAGCCAGCTGTGTCGCCTTTACTATGTCTCTAATAGACGAGCTTGACAACAAATGTTGAAATCCGTAGCTTCCTTTTACCAGCAGCCCTCAGGTGGCTAATCTAATTGTGTACACCTCTTCAGTATAGATGTGCTTTGCACGCATCCCTTTAGTAAACAAAAACTCCCAAAGTCACTTTGCTTCCCACTGTTCTGGAAGCCTTTCAGTTTGGCCCGTGTGGATGGGAGGAAGGCACCTGCTCTTCCCTTCCCTCCCACCTTTGCTTGTCCAGCCGCAGCCGTGGGATGCCGTCTGAGGCTCCGCTCCGATGACGCCTTCTCCATCACCCTGCCCTCCTGCTCTCTCCTTCCCTCTCTGCCTCTCCTGAGCCGCTTCTGTGCCATCCATGGTGTTGTTCCCTGAACCGCACACACAGGCATACATGCTGGAATCTTGTGCCCTGAAACAAAACAAGCCACAACTCACCTGAGTCCCTTTCTCTTACTTCAGCACCGTGTCTGCAACAATGGTCCACTGAGCAAATGAATGAGTGTAGGAAAGAAGGATGAATTGCTGCCTTTATGGTTGACTTCAATGGGTCCTCGTTCTCTGGAGTTTTCACTTCTCTTTATGGTCTTGTCTTTGGGGGAAAACCTGAATTTGGGTCAAGGATTTCAAACACATACGTTCCCTCACACACTAATCTGTCTACCACTCCTTTAGTTTTCCTACAAATGCAAAATAAATTAGTTGAATGTTCAAACTTAAAATTTGGCAGAGAGTAGTGTAGGAGAGGGCACTGGGCACGGAACTCAAATACTAGTCTGCTGCTGGTGTGATGGGTGTGAGGGGCAGTCATCTAACCCTGCTGGGCCTCTGTGTCCACTTCTGTGAGAGGAGGGGTCAGAGCGCGCAGGTTCTCAGATGTGGGCCTGGGATCCTCAGGCTGCTCCACGACCACACCTCAGGCTGCTTTTATCCCTTCTATTTGTTAGGGTTCCTCTAAGATTTCAGGAGGTGTAATACAGGAAAAAAAGATAACCAGTGGCTGTTTACTATAGTACCTCTGCATTCTCTCTAAGGCTCTGTATGGAATTCTGAAACAGTGATTTAAAGAGAGCATCAGAAGAGCTATACTAAAAGTAAAATGAAAACCTGAAACACAATGATCACACCTAGGAACTGGGCTTTTGTTTAGTTTTGATGGTAACCAGAGTTGTTTGTAGTACTTTTGCATGCAAAGTGATGAGGATTTTTAACATTTACTTTTTCAATCTTTAAAAAAAGAGATTGGCGGCGCCTGTGGCTCAAAGGAGTAGGGCGCCGGCCCCCTATGCCGGAGGTGGCGGGTTCAAACCCAGCCCTGGCCAAAAACTGCAAAAAAAAAAAAAGCAGATGAGATTATGTCAAAAGAATGTGTATTTTTGAGCTGTCAGCTTTCTGGGCATGCCGCTGTCATCCATCTTACCTGGGAAAAGAAAACTGCCCTCTCCACAGAAGGCTGTCCATGAACTTGCTGGTTCTGTGCGCCAGATATCCTGCAGAATTAGACCTTCAAAGACATTCTGTAGCAGCCAACACTTAGGTGGACTTTGGCCATTCATTCTTTCTCTTCCCCGAGGTCAAATAAAGCAAACCAATAGACTCATACCTAAGGAATTGAGAAAAACACTACATATAGAAGTTACAAGGGAAGGAAAATCATTTGAAAAGTCATGTCCTTAAAGAAAGAATTGCTTACTTTTTTATTTGTAATATAGTGATAATTTGTCCTTAGATTATAAAAATATCTGGAAAAGATACTCCCACAAAATCTTTAGGCCCTGACTGGTTGGTTTTTGCCACTCTACCTGTAGTGTGTCCTCAGTTTACAAAAATATATTTATTTCTAGCAAAGTCGGATTTCACCTGTTGTAAGTCCATGATAGTGCCCATTCAGTATTTTTTTCATTCAGAGCATTGGGCCCAGTTGAAGAGAAATTATGAAGCATCAGAAAGCCAGAATGTTTCCCTAGTTATACCTAGGAGAGATAGTCAGAGTAACAAGAATATGTGATATGTAATATGGTCCTCGTTAATTGTTAACCCTGTGAGCTGGCTCTGGCTCCTTAAGCAAACACAACCACAGTGGGATGGGTGTTCCTTCCCCCTGAGACCCAGGCTTAGGTACTAAGCTTGAGGATTGAGTGGACTCACAGCAGGAGGGCTTTCACTGTCTCTTCCAACAGGAAGGGAAGGAATCATGTTACTTAAACTGCTGTTTTCCAATAAAGAAGGCAGAGAAGGAGGACTGCTTCTGTAAATGTCCTTCAGATCACAGGGTAGCTGACCTGACTTTCTCAGCTGTTATTTTGCTTGTTTAAGTGACCCGTTTGTCTGAACAGGTGTGTGGGGCAGCAAAGGCTTGCCTAGGATAGCAGGCATAACTTTCGTTTCTGTCTGCAAGAAAGGGGCAAAAAGTAGACCATAACATGACTTGCTAGGACGGTTCTGAAGTCTGAGTCCTTGAAGGGTAAAATGATGCTGAAACCTGAATTTTCTTTATAGAAGGCAAAATTACTTTTGAAAAGGTGAGTGGATGGCCTGTGATGGTTTACTGTCCTGGGGGAATGGTGCTGCCTGTGTAATCTCTGGGTGACAAGTTTGTTTTCTTTCTTTTTCCACATGTCAATTTTGGATAACGAGAACTTACATTTCAAAATTAACATTAAGTGAAATAAAAACTAGAAGACAAAAATTGTGTGATTCCACTTAAATGAGCAAGCTGGAATAAACAAATTCATAGAGATGGAAAATGTTAATAGAAGTTACCAGGGACGAGGGACAGGGAGGAATGAATAGGGAGTTATTGTTGAATAGACGATGATGAAAAAATTCTGGAGAAGGGTAATAATATAGTTACACAACAGTATGAATGTACTTTGTGTCACTGAACTGTACACTTAAAAGTTGTTAACATGGTTAAGTTTTAAGCTAGGCATATTTTGCCACAATAAAAAAAATTAATTAAAAATGTTATTCAAAGACATATTAATATTTATTTTAAGACATACCAAAGGAAACTTATACAAACTCGGTTTAGTCACTAGGAGGTTATCATGATTAAGACACAGCAAGAATATTTTGGTAAGTTTTTTTTTTTTTTTTAACTCTATGGAACTCTGTGGACGATTTTCCATATCCTATGTGTTAAAGGCATGGTCTTCTTGAATTTCTGGCAATGCCTTTGGTATTTTTTATGTTTCACTAATTTTATATTTAGCTAAAAATTTAAAAATTATCTCCTTAATGTTAATAATTTATATTTTACCTCGTCAGACTGTGGCATAGTAAAATATCTAGCACAATTCAACATTTATTTTGGATCCTTTGTTGGAAGACAGACTGTTTCTTTGACATTACTATTTGACAAAGCAATTGGTAGGGTGGCAGACTTACACCCAAATATTTCTCAACCAGGTATGTAAAAATATGTCTCTTTAAAAATTCATGGTCAAAGGGTACAAGTGAAACTTACTAAATGCGGACTATAAATGTCTTCATCTAGTGATTAAAAGGCCATGAAGGCTATGTTAAACAGTTTCATAAAAATATTTCAGATTGTATATGAAGTCAGCACATTGTGCCCCATGATTGCACTAATGTACACAATTATGATTTAATAAAAAAATAAAAAAATAAAATGTATTTATAGAAACTATTTAGGTGAGATATAAGCATCCAAAAATATATTTTTATCGATCTATTTGTCAGCATGTTGATCAATAATGAGTGGGGTCTTCAGGGAACAAGAGAAAAAGCAGATAAGTTTAAAGGGGAAGAAGAGACAGAAAAGTTTGGAGGACAGGATGCTTCAGGGACAGCAGGCCAGAGTGGAGGGTATGTAAGAGGTAGAGGGGAAATATTGCCTGTCAAAGGTTAGAAAGAGGGCACTTGGGACTGAGAGATTATCAGGAAAGAGGATACTAGCTGGGAAGGTGGGGGACACATAGATAACTTCTCCTGTACCCTTCTTTATGATATCTTGAGTACTGACTACCATACCACATGGCAAAGGGTCTTGGATTCTAGACCTGGCTGTATCATTTAATCCTTAGATAGCACCAGGGCCTCAGTTTTTCTAGTTATAAAACAGGAGTAGTGTTTGAGGCTACTTGTTTTGTGTATGTGTTGTTTGGGGACTTGGGAGTCTTGTGGATGTGCTTCAAAGGTATTGTTGCAGGGAGGGTTGAGTAGCAAGTAGGCATTTTCTACCCTGCTTGCCCTCACTCACAGTATCTAAGTTAGCTCTGCTATATCTACTTTGTATGGCATTTTTACAGAAAATTTTTGTTGAAGGAAAGGTTCTGTGTCAAAAAGAATATTTTGGGAAGTACTTAACCTTGATCATTTTTCAAATTGCTTCTGGTTCTGACAATTTAGGAATCTGTGGACATTACCCAAAACCTTCCAAACTTATGGGGTATATATAGGCCAAATCATAAGTACCCAGGTTGCCTATCCTCAGAAGGCTGTAACTGAAGGCTAACAGAGAGTATCTGGACAACTTTTGCCCAGGACACACTATCAAATGCACAGAAAGACTTATTTATTCAGGTTTTAAAAGATTTTAAATAATTGAATATTCAAATCTCATAGCAACTCAGATAGATACATCTTAAAAATGGGGTGACTAAGGCTTATAGAAAAAGCAACCCAGCTTTAAAGAAACAGGGTTAGGATTTAAAATCAGCTCTGATTCTAGGACCCATACTCTTCTCAGTTTTAGTTCTTTTACCTGGGAATTCCCTCTTACAAGTCTTGGCTTTTTGGCAGACTTCCTCTGCCCTATTGATTACCCAGGGCTCTTTCACAGTGGGGAGAAGAGTTTTATGAGTAGGTACAACAGGCCATTGGCTGTCCAGGTGACTTAAGTGCTCACCTGGGCTATAAACCCATAACTAGGAATAGTTCTTGGCCCTGCGTGGTCTGATGCCTGGTGAATGACCCATCACTTATAAGCTCATCAAGTTTGCAAAATTCCTGAGGTGTAGGAAGCCCCAGTAAGGTACAGGGGACAGAGGCTTAAGGACACATGGCTTAAGGCAATGGTTCTCAATCTTCCTTTTGCCTCCTAATGCTGTGACCCTTTAATACAGTTCCTCAAGCTGTGGTGACCCCAATCCATAAAATTATTTTCATTGCTACTTCATAACTGTAATTTTGCTACTGTTATGAATTGTAATTTCAATATCTGATATGCAGGTTATATTTTCATTGTTACAAAGGAGTCGTGACCTACAGATTGAGAAGGCAAGGACCTATATTGTCTTAGGAGTACTACCCTGGTAATTCAATGGTAAAATGTGGTAAGATTTGTTTTAGGCAAGGAAAGGCCACTTACAAATATACTCCTTAAAAATTAAAAAAAATAGATTTAGGAGGCATAAGTGCAGTTTTGTTGTGTGGAAATGCAGAGTAACAGTGAACTCTGGGCTTTTAGAGTAGCCATCACCTGAATAGTGTATATTGTCCTCATTATGTAATTTCTCATCCCTCACCACCTCCCACCCTTCCAAGGCTCCAATGTCTAGTAGTCAACTATATGTCCATCTGTATGCATTATTTAGCTCCCACTTATAAGTCAGAAGGTGTGGTTTTTGCCTTTCTGCTTCTGAGTTACTTCACTTAAGATAGTGACATGTCCATGTTGCTACAAAAAACAAGAATTCATTCTTTTTTATAGCTTAGTATATTCCATGGTATACCACATTGATTTCATTAGTCATCAGTTGAAGGACACTTAAGTTGATTCTATATCTTTGTTATCGTGAATAGTGCTGCAATAAATATGTAAGTGCAAGTATGTTTTTGATGTCGTGATTTCTTTTGCTTTGGGTAAGTACCCAGTAGTGGGATTGCTGGACTCAATGGTTGTGCTATTATTAGTTCTTTGAGAAATCACCACACTGTTTTCTGTAGAGACTATACTAATTTATATCCCCACCAACAGTGTATAAGCCTTCCTTTCTCTGTATATTCTCACCAACATGTACTGTTTTTTTTTTTTGCTTTTTATAATCATAATAGTCATTCTGTATTTGCAGAACCATGTTTATTATGGCTCAATTAATAATTGCCAAGTTGTGGAAGCAGCCCAAATGCTCATCAACCCATGAATGGATCAACAAACTATGTTATATGTATACAATGAAATACTATTCAGCCATAAAAAGATGGAGGCTTTATGTATTTTACATTTACCTGGTTGGAGCTGAAACATGTTCTTCGTAGTAAAGTATTGCAAGAATGGAAAAATAAATATCTAATGTACTCAATACCAATGTGAAACCAATATATAAACTGTTACATGCACATATGAACAATAAAACACAAATATAGGCTAGTATGGGGGAAGGAAGAGAAGGGAGCAGGAATAGGAAAGAGGAGGATGATTGGCAGAAGGAGGGAGGGCATGAAGCGGGATCTCACCTAAGGTGCACATTGTGAGGGTGTACAACATGCCCCCCTGGGTGAGGGGCTCTTGTACAACTGGAAATTTATCCTGGAAGTGAGAACAATGTAATCTAAAAATTTGTACCCTCATACTAATTTGAAATAAAAAAGTCATTCTAGTTAGAATGTTAATTTGTTTTTCTCTGATTTATGATGTTGAACTTTTTTTTTTTTTAGAGACAGAGTCTCACTTTTTTGCCCTGGGTAGAGTGCCGTGGTGTCACACAGCTCACAGCAACCTCCAGCTCCTGGGCTTAGGTGATTCTTTTGCCTCAGCCTCCTGAGTAGCTGGGACTACAGGAGCCTGCCACAACTCCTGGCTATTTTTTTTGTTGCAGTTTTGCTGGGGCTGGGTTTGAACCTGCCACACTCAGTATATGGGGCCGGCACCTTACTGACGGAGCCACAGGCGCTGCCCCGATTTTGAACTTTTTTTTTTTTTTTTGCAGTTTTGGCTGGGGCTGGATTTGAACCTGCCACCTCCAGTATATGTGGCCTTTGCCTTACTCCTTTGAGCCGCAGGTGCCACCCTGATGTTGAACATTTTTTCACATGCCATTTATATGTCATCTTTTAAAAAATGTCTTCATCAACTACATGCTCACACAAAAGAAAAACATGATTACATTCTATTAGGGAGTCAGGGGAGACAAGGGAGGAGGCTTGGTGTGCTGTCACTTAACAGGAATAATGTAGGGGTATATGACACACTTCCTGGGTGAAGGGTTCAAGTACAGCTTGAACTTTACCTAACAAATGCAAACAATGTAACAATCATTTGTACCCTTATATGAATCTTAAATTAAAAAAAAAAGTCTCCCCATGTCTTTTGCCCACTTTTTAATAGGGTTATTTGTTTTTTTGTTTGTTTGGATTTCTTGTAGATTCTGGATATTAGTCCTTTGTCAGATGCATGGTTGCAAATATTTTTTACCATCCTGCAGGTTGTCTGTTCATTTTGTTGATTATTTCTTTTGTTTTGCAGAAGCATTTTAGTGTCACTGAGTCTCATTTGTCTATTTTTGTGTTTATTGCATTTGCAATAAATCTTAATCATGAATTCTTTGCCTAAGCCAATGATTAGAAGAGTCTGTTTTAAGTTTTCTTCTAGAGCTTTTATAGTTTTAGGTCTTACATTTAAGTCTTTAAGCCATTATTTATTTATTTATTTATTTAATCATAGCTGTGTACATTAATGCAATTATGGGGTACAATGTGCTGGTTTTATATACAATTTGAAATACTTTCATCAAACTGGTTAACATAGCCTAAAAACAATATACTTTTGAGGTTTATCTATGGGTAGTATGTATTAGTACTTATTTCTTATTTTAATTTCAGAATACTATGAGTGTACAAATGTTTTGGTTACATAAATTGCATTTGTACAGTTTAAGTCAAAGTTGTAAGTGTGCCCATCACCAAAGTAGCTTGCATTATACTCGTTAGGTGTGATTTTACTTGTACCCTCTTCCCTTCTCCCACCTCCCACTACTTGGTTTCCATTGAGTTTTACTTCTATGTGTTCCCATGAGCGTTGAATGATTAGTTCCAATTTAGTAATAGGTATGTGTGGTATTTATTTTCCCATTCTTGTGATATATCACTTAGAATTATGGTCTTCAATTCCATATTCATCTTGAGTTAATTTTTGTGTATAGTGAGAGATAGGGAACCAGTTTTGTTCTTCTGCATATGGCTATCTAGTTTTCCTAGAAGCATTTATTGAATAGGATGTCTTTTTTGCATTTTTCTTGTCAACTTTGTCAACGATCTGGCTGTAGGTATGTGGTTTTATTTCTGGATTCTCTAGTCTTTTCCATTGATCTATGTGTCTATTTTTATACCAGTACCATGTTTTGGTTTCTATAGCATTGTCATATAGTTTGAGGTCAGATAGTGTGGTGCCTCCAGCTTTGTTCTTTATGCTTAGAATTGCTTTGGCTTTTAGGGATATTTTTTGATTCTATATGAATTTTAGGGTCTTTTTTTATAATTTTATGAAAAATGATCCTGGTATTTTGGTAGGCATTGGATTGAATCTGTAGATTGCTTTGGGTTGTATGGTTGCTTTAACAAAACTGATTTTTCAGAACAATGAGAATGAGTGTTTTCACAATTATTTGTGTTAACCTACAATTTCTTTCATCAGTGTTTTGTGGTTTTTCTTGTAGAGATCTACAAGATCTCTTGATTAAATCACCTCCTTGATTAAATGTATTCCTGCACATTTTATATTATTTTTTGATAGCCATTGTAAGTGGCATTGAGTTCTTGATTTGGTTCTCAGCTTGATTATTACTGATATGAAATACTACTCATTTTTGCACATTAATTGTGTATCCTGAAACTTCGCTGAATTCATTTATCAAACCAAGAAGTCTTTTAGTGATATCTTTAGGGTTTTCTAGGTTTCTGATTGTATTGTCAACAAACAGAGATGATTTCACTTCTTTTCCAATTTAGATGCCTTATATTTCTTTCTCTTGTCTGGTTGTTCTGAGTGGGACTTCCAGTACTATGTTGAATAGGAAAAGTGAAAGTGGGCATTTTTAATAGTGAAAGTGGACATTTTAAAAAAAGTTTGTTTTATTCCAATTCTTGGGGAGAATGCTTTCAGTGTGGGTTCATCATATATGACCTTTATTATTTTGAGGTATGTTCCTTCTATACCTAGTTAGTTGAGGGTTTCTATCATGAAGGGATGTTGATTTTATCAAATGCTTTTTCTGTATCTATTGAGATGACCATATGGCTTTTGTTCTGTTTATGTAGTGAATCACATTTATGGATTTATATGTGTTGAACATCTTTGTATCCCTGGAATAATTCCCACTTGATTGTGGTGTATCACCTTTTTGGTAAACTATTAGATTAAGTTTGCTGGTATTTTTGTTGAGGGCTTTTCATCTCTTTTCATCAGGGATATTGATTTGTGTGCGTGTGTGTGTGTGTGTGTGTGTCCTTATGTGGCTTTGTTATCAGGTGAGACTGGCTTCATAGAATGAGTTAGGGAGGATTTCCTTTTATTCAATTGTTTGGAACAGTTTCAGTATAAGATTGAAACTGTATAAGTCACATACAACCTTAGGTCTAAAGAATAGCCATATGTGGTGAGGTATCTGGATTTTTCTTAAAGACTTTCAACCTCTCCTAGCTTTTTTCATTAAAATATGTTTTTAATGCCTTTGTCAATGTTAGTCCTGTAAGTAAATGCCACTCAACCTGCAAACTAATTGTTCAGGAGCAAAATAAAGTTAAAGATAGGCTTGTAATCTGCTCTGCCTCAACCCATTTCCATGTTTATATAGGTTTTAAAGCTTAGCCTATCTCCCTTAGGCTGGCTCTTTGAATAGCATAACCTTGGTGATGAATTCCAGATGTTGCACCACAGAATGCTTCAGGGGCTTATACATTATAGTTTTGAGCAAATAAATGTGTTTTTTCTTGTGATTAAAAGGCTAAGCAACAGGTCATGTGTACCTGTACATGTGAAAGAGTATTTATATTTTTGATCAGGTGAAATGCACCTGGGCACTATAAATATCACAGATAGGTGTGATGTGATTGAATCTAAAAGTCTGAGTGGCTCAAAGGCCAACTCTAGACTCATTCTTTTTCCTTTTTCCACCTGCCTTTCACTTCTTCCTTCTCGTTTCTTCCTTTCTGCTCTCCCTTTTTCTTGTTCCTTCCTCTCTTCCTTTTGTCTCTGTTTTAAAATATCTTTTGAAAGCAAAAGCCTAGGGGACCATTCTTTCCCTATTATTAGCAATGAATCTGGGCCACCAGGACTGATGTGACGTCTTTCTTCACATCTCAGAGGAAAACCTGAAGTATTAGAGTTCATTAAGAGATCCCGTGGAATATATTTTGGTAGGGATCCCAATCACAAAATTGCTCTAGAAATATAGTCCGTACCTAAGAGGGCATAGACTTTCCTTACTATTTCTGATTACTGTGTTTGGGACTGGGGGACTTTTCCAAAGTCTTGCCATTTTTGAGAGAAGAGAGCTCCACTGGAGGATAGTTCTGGACTCCTGCCCTACCCACTCAAGGTGGGAGAATTTTAGAGAAGGAATGGGGCCAGCTGGGTCAGCCTTTTCTCTGGAAGCCCAGGCCAGTAGCATCTTCATCTGCTTTTGGCCTGGCAGCAAGCTCAGTAAGGCATAGCTCTTCCCAAATAAAAGCATGGGGTTTGGGCAAAAGCTCGATTCTGGAGGAGGTAGTCATGTTACTTGGCCTGTCTAAGCTAGTACATGCATACATACACACACTATTAATAATAAGAATGCTACTTAGAGCATCATCTTTCTGAGTCCTTGTGATACCTTGTGCAAACAGACACACATACATATACCCACATAATTTTTTAAAATCAGATATTAAGGTCACGTAGTAACAAGAGTTGCTATTATGGATTAAGTTCTTTCCATGTCCTAGACGCTATTCTAAGCTGTTTTTGTATAGAAACTATCATAACCTCGCAAGAACTGTATGAAGTAGATACTATTTTTATCTCATTTTACATTTGAAGAAACTGAGTCACAGAGAGTTTAAATCCTTTCCCTGCTTTTCCTAGAAGCCAGATTTCCTAGAATTTAGACATTTTGGATCATTCCATTTTATTCATCTGTTCAATTCATTCAAAAACCTTCAGTATCATAATGTGCGAATAAATTGGGAAACAGCATAAACAATACATGCAGGAACTTTCCTCATGTCTTGAAGGGAAGAAAGATACATAAGCTAAGAATTTCTGTACAGTGAAGGATTAGTCAGGAAAGTGTCATATATAACACATATTTCAACTGTGCAGATAGTGGATGGCAGAGGAGCCTTTAAACTCAGTCAAACTGTTATGTAGTGTGTTCTGTTTTAGAATATGCTCTTTCTACTTAATGTTTCATGAAAAATTTTCATGTCATTAAATAGTCTTCTAAAATAGGATTTTAATGATTGCCTACACTCTAATTATAAGGATGTGGATTTTATTTAATCTTTTACCTTAGACATTTGCTTGGTGATACATTTTCTCTGTCATAAATATAGCAGCAAACATTCTCAAGCAGCATGTTTTGTGCATAGCTTTATATGTGTTGCCCGGGTGAATAGGGTCTGCCTACTTCTCAGGCTTTTGATCCTCTATGAAGTCCTGTTCCCCAACTCCCCCCTGCAATTGCACAGTGCTTTGATGGACATGGGACAAAAAGTGGACTCTTCTCAGGTCCCATGCTCTGGCCTCATAGGGTGTGTTGGTTAATCTGGAATCTTTTTAACTGCTCTTGTAAAGCTCTGATTTATAGTCATCTTCTGCCCTTGATGAAAGATCTTTTGTTAGCATCCCCCATAATATTTGTGGTTAGCAAAGATAAGTTGGCTTCCATCTTAATTCTCAGTTCTTTAACATGGTTGGTGTCCATCCTACCTCATTGCCGTAGGTGGCTGATCTCCTCATCGACATGTCCCATGCCCTCTCCCCAAACCTGTGCTTCTGTGCCCTTGGTGGCCTTACAAAGAAGACCCTTTGCTTTCATTAAGGCACATCTAAATTATATCCATTCTCAAGAGCAGCAAAATCTTACCAAAGGCATGACCATCATTGCTTGTCTTCGTTCAGAATTATCAACCTCATGCCTCATTTCCCTGCTTTTCCTAGAAGCCAGATTTCCTAGAATTTAGACATTTTGGATCATTCCATTGTATTCACCTGTTCAATTCATTCAAAAACCTTCACTATCATAATGTGCGAATAAATTGGGAAACAGCATAAATGATACATGTAGGAACTTTCCACATGTCTTATAGGGAAGAAAGACACATAAACTAAGAATTTCTGTACAGTTAAGGATTAGTTAGGAAAGTGTCATATATAAAATGGCAAAGGAGAAAAAAGAACAGGTGGATGAGGATGATGAAAAGTGAGTGTGACTTAGCCAGATAAAGATGGGAATGGGAAGAAACTCCAAGTATCTGGAACAACATGGGAAAAAAACTTTGGGGAAGAAACAACTTCCAAAGTGTGGGGAACCATGGTTAGTGGATAGGGCTGGAGCAGTGTTAGTGGAAAATGAGCACTTTCTTTTTTTTTTTTTTAATTTTTATTAAATTATAATTGTGTACATTGGTGCAATCATGGGGCACAATGTGCTGACTTTATATACATTCTGAAATATTTTCATTGAACTATTTAACATAGCCTTCATGGCCTTTTAATCATTATATGAAAACA
>CAUYON010155355.1:0-45531 GCA_963573935.1 Arctocebus calabarensis | reverse complement strand
TACCTACCTGTGTTCTTGCGTCCTTCGCTCCTTGTGTCGTTGCGTCGGTCCTTCCGTCCCTCCCTATGTCCTTCCTTCCTTCCCTCCCTCTTTCCTTCCTTCCTTCTCTCCCTCTTTCCTTCCTTCCCTCCCTCTTTCCGTGCTTCCTTCACTCCCTCTCCTTCCTTCCTGCCCTCTTTCCTTCCTTCCTTCCCTCCCTCTTTCCTTCCTTCCTTCTCTCTCTCTTTCCTTCCTTCTCTCCCTCTTTCCTTCCTTCCTTTCTTCTCTCCCTCTTTCCTTCCTTCCTTCCCTCCCTCTTTCCTTCCTGCCACAATTCTTTTTTTCCCCACATTAATAGGAGGGTACAAATGATCAGATTACAATGTTGGCATTTGTTAGGTAAGGGCCCTGTTGTAGTTGTGTCCCACACCCAGGAGGTGTGCCATAGACCCCCACATTGTGCTCATTAGTTGAGAGCACCTGAATCCCCCTTCCTCTCCCTCCCCCAACGTGTTAAATTGAGTTCTTCTCTTGTGCGGGCATATATTAGTTTGTGTACTGGCTTCATATTAGTATTGAGTACATAAGATGTTTGCTTTTCCATTATTGCGATAGTTTACTAAAGAGAAGTTGTAAAGTCTCCATCTTTTTTATGGTTGAATAGTATTCCATGGTATTGTGGCTGGTTATTATATGTATGACATAAATACAAAGAACTAAAGATACTGTGCTCGAAGAATTATAAGAACTCCCCCTAAAAGGAAACTTTTACAAAATATAGTAAAATGAACACTTAAAGTCAGCATAAAAGAATCAAGTTCAACACTCAATTTGGCCAATTATAAGTTCTGGGATTTCTGTCTAACTCCCTGCAAAGCTGAGATACCACAGGCTTGTTGTAACATTTGGTGAAATACTTTGCTGTAACACTGAACACAAATGTATGATATTATTACTGTTACGAATGGCATAAAAATTGAACAAAAGAAAGGAAAACCTTTCTGTCTAGACTCTGTAATCCTATATAACCAGGACGCAAGTGTTATTTCTCAGGAAACCATTTTTCTCCAAATGTGAAAAGACATGGCCTAATTTGGAGGGGGAAATCATTGGATGATTGTAAATCATTGAGTAAACAATAATAACCTATTTTAACTTTATCATAATTGCTCGTCACCAATTTGTCACCCTTACATTTGTTTATAAAATAAAATTGAGAAGCAATTTGAGATAAAATAAAACTATTAAGTTTGATTATTTACCACTTTCAACTTCTACACAATTCATTAATATTTCTGACCAAACTTGCAAGTTACTCGAGTTGAATGTACTTACGCTGTTATGTGTTATTATAACTGTTTAAAAAGCTATGAAATATTTTAGAACAGGGTGATGTCCACAGCATACGGAACAAATTATAAACTTCATGATTTAACATTTTGGAAATCATACTATTGCACACTTTTAAAATACATAAAATAAAAATTTTAGAAATAATTAAGTGTTCTCTGCTTGTTACTAAATAGTTTCCCATGGAATCACACAATATTTCTTGTACAGTGCCAATTTATTTTTTTCTGCTTGAGGCAGGCGAAGAAGAAAATAATGCTGAAAAGGATGGCTTGCTCTTTTTTTTTTTTTTTTTTCTTTTTTGTAGTGACAGAGTCTCACTTTATTGCCCTTGGTAGAGTGCTGTAGCATCACACAGCTCTCAGCAACCCCCAACTCCTGGGCTTAGGCATTCTCTTGCCTCAGCCTCCCAAGTAGCTGGGACTACAGGTGCCTTCCACAATGCCTGGCTATTTTTTGTTTTGCAGTTCAACCCGAGGTCGGGTTTGAAACTGCCACCTTCTGTATATGGGGCTGCCGCCCTACTTGATGAGCCACAGGCACCGCCCAGCTTGCCCTCTTGCAAGGTTTTAAGTGGTACTTCCCTTATCGGTGCAAAAGACAGAACCAGTAGACCAGGACCATTCACAAAAACGAGATGCTAATAAGAAGCCTCTATTAGTCTGTGATAATTAGCAGGAATTAGCATGAGTATACAGTATGTTCAACGCCCCCCCCCCAGCAATCATTAGATGCTATTTTCCCTGAGTGAACAGAGTCTCTGCCAGTAGTTTCTAAGAGAATTCTTAATGTTTTACTAGCAGAAAATTAAACTCAATAACTCTAGGCCCCTTTCTTGATGAAATATACACATTTTTAAACTCTTAATATTCTAATAGTCTACCAATTACTTCAAAATGATAATTTTTGACCTTACCTGTGATATCTTCAATGCCTATGTATTTAGGCATGTTTTCTTGCTCTTTAATCTCCCAGTTTAAGAAAAAAGCTAAAATTACATTCTTGCTCAGAGTCTAGGTCCTGCACTACAAGCTCCTTGAGCTCCTACTGGGGACACACACTTAGGTGGCTCCTGAAAACCGAGCTCTGGGGCAGAATCGGAGCGAGAAAAGCCGTCTGACCTAATGCGGCTTCTCTAGAAGCCGAGGGGAAGGATGGTGAAGTCAGGAGTTTCTAAAGGAGAAGTCCAAAGCCAGACTGGGAACCACGGAAGCACCATCATTCAGGCTGGCATTTCTTCCTGAGCAGTAATTCAATCCTTTGCTGAATAGCAAATAGGTATGTGAAAAGGGTGGGAGAAAAGTGACCTGAGGAGGTAAAAGAAATCTGTACAGCCTTGGAGAAAAAGAAAAGCAAAAAGACACTTTAGTGACTGAAAGAAGAATTCCATGTGTCCTGACCTCTCCTTTACTGAACGCTGCTCCAGAAATGAACAGGGGGCCTAGAAGGACTCGTGGGAGTCAACTCCACGTAGCTCAGGACTCAGCGAATAAGCTGGAAGCAGTCAGCAGTTTGCAGACTCCCCACGAGGAGGCCCTTTGTCTGAAGAATGAGTTGACACCAAGGGCCAAGGGAGATTAAATGGGTTAAGTGACAAACGTGGGCTTTCATATCATTTAAACACGTTATAAATGGTAGCACTAGAAAGGATCTTCAACTATTCAGTCATTTATCTTCTACTTTAGAAGAGGATACAAATCATCTCTACTCTCCTGTAGTCTTGTATCAAATACCTCTTGCTAGGAATTCACAATGGCGCACAGGGGAAGGCTGCCCAAGGTCACGTCTAGGAATTGGGAAATGCTTTCTAAGTGCAGGAGATTGCCTTTACAGTCTTCTCTCCATGACAAAGTTCTCCGGGAAGACTCTCATATTATTTCTTTCTTTTCAGTAGAAGGAAAATTGACCTCTGGGTGTTTTTCCTCATAAAACAAAATTATAATTTTTGTTGTAACACTGATCTCATTTGTAGTTAAACAGAAAACAGATTCTAAGTTCCCAGCCGTGGCTGAGCAAATGATTTGGTGTCTTTAGACAGTGTTATCCTTAGAAAAATAAGATTGCCAGGAAAGGTTATTTTTCAAGCATACAAGTCACTGGACTCCCCCCAGCCAGCCATGCATTTTACTCATGACTCGGTCTAATCACACAAGTCTCCTACTTCTTGGGGGGCAACATCTCAATGACATATGTGCCTTGGAGGATGTCACAGCTCTTCCCAAGGAGTAGGACAGTATCTTCTGTCAATGGATAACTTACTGGAGGGCATTACAAGAGAGCTCCGTTTTCTTCTTTACAAGGCCAATAATTTTTTCTTAGCTCAGATGCCAACTCCAGAAACACCATTCTGCTATATATTTTCTGCTAATCACTGACAGTTTTATAGAAGTATAAAATTTCCATAGCCAGGAGTCCACAAACTTTCAAGCTGTCCCTTGAATCTTTTTTCCATCAATACTTATTTTAACGGAGTACAAACCGTCTAGCCTGCAAAGCAAATATTAGCAGCCCATCTGACTGGGCTTAATTGGATATATTTATAGTTCTCCCCAGGCTAAATGTTAAAGGCACACATTCTTCACCACACTCTGCCTTTTCTACCAGAATCATTTTGGTTGGGAGAAGGTCAGGTCAATGTGGAAAATGTTAACCTGTCACTTTCCAAACTAGTCAAATTTTCAACTCCAAACACAATACCCAAAACCAAAGGGGAGTGAACTCCCCACAATTGAAGACTCAGTTTATTCAACAAGCTACTGACATTTCCATGTGACATTGAGTGACATAGGTTAATTTATTCATCTACTAAAACACATTTAGAAATGAAAGTAGACGGAAGATCAGGAGAAAAGTTGCCAGGTAAAATCATTATCTTATTCAACAAATTTTAAAAAATCACGCCGTAGTAAGAAATAAAAGCTATGTGGTCATTGTAATAGATACTGAATTAACATTTGATGAAATTAAACATCCAATTTCTAGAAAACTATCAAGTATTTTTATCCCCCAAATCAAACTTGGGGGATAAGAAGTTGAGTCAAGCATGTACCTACGAGCACATCCAGGAAGTGAAGTAAATTGCCCCCTGGGGGATGCAATCGGTAAAACCAGACCATGGGGAACATCACAGGACTGGTAACCTTGCTTCTTAAAAATAAATGAATAAATAAATAAAAATAAAATTAGAGAAAAGAGACAAAGAGAATAAAAGCTAGAAACAGAGAAAGTAAAAAAAAAAAAGAGAGAGAGAAGTCAAAATACAGACACTAAAAAGAGAGTTAAGAAATATATCCAACCATTCACAACAGCGGTGAATCTTATTCAGATCCTGATTTTAAATAAACTATTACACATGTTTGCTAGGTATACAGGAGAAAATCTCCCCACGGGTTAGACAATGAGTAATACTAAGGGGCTACATCAATTTTTGTGTGTCAAATGTACTATGGTTATGTTTAAAAATAGAATAGTTCTTACCTTTTAGAGATATCTACTTAAGTATTTACACATCAAGTGACAAGATGTCTGAGATTTGCTACCAAATAATAAGAGGGAAGGGAAGAGACCGGGATCAAGATGAAATAAAACTGGCAATTGCTGAAGTGAGGGATGGATGTACGGAAATTATTATTGTTTTTTGCATTTTTATATGCATATAAGCATGTTTAAATGTATATTATATATATATGGGTGTGTAAAATGTATTTTGTATTTGTGAATTAAAGTTTAGAAATATAAAAAATTAATTTTAGGTTTATCAAAACATGTCTTTATAAAGTAGAATTAGAATAATACTTTGTATCATCTAAAAATATCTACATTTAGCCAACAACCTAAATCATTCTTAAACTGAAACCAGATTTCCATGGATGTCAAAAACAAGTGAAAGGCGTTGACTATCGGTGCTACCATTTCACATTGCTCTAAAAGTCCACCCAATGCAATAGGCAAGATTGGAAAACTGAGACATAACTTTAGGAAGAAAGAAGAGCAAATAATTACTATTTGATTGGATACCAATATTAACTATCAAGAAAACCCAGCAAATACAGTGAATTTTTTTTTTTTTTTTTTTTTGCAGTTTTTGGTGGGGCTGGGCTTGAACCTGCCACCTCCAGCATATGGGGCCGGAGCCCTACTCCTTTTAGCCACAGGCACCACCCAATCATATCTTTAATGGTAACAAGCTATATCAATGAGTTAGGTCAGGCATGAATTGAACAATAAATTTTCAGAATAAAAAAAAAATTTTAAAGAATGATAGGTCAAAAAAAAAGAATGATAGGCCAAGAAAGTTGAATTAGGTTTGTGGTTGTAGGAGAAGGCGTTTCATCTAAGGCAGTGGTTCTCAACCATCCTAATGCTGTGGCCCTTTATATAGTTCTGTGAGTCATGACCCACAGGTTGAGAACTGCTGATCAAAGGGAAAAGCAAATAAATTGGTGGAGAGAGAAAAATAAATGTCACGTTCACTCAAAGGCAGCCGTCCAGTTTGACGTGGACGTGGGTTATAAAGAAGGAGGTGAAGTTAAAGAAGCTATGAAATACTAAGGCATTCCTGCCAGAGAAGGCCTTGATAACCTGGCTGGACTAATATTCAATGTGT
Source organism: Arctocebus calabarensis (assembly GCA_963573935.1). Lineage (NCBI taxonomy): Eukaryota > Metazoa > Chordata > Mammalia > Primates > Lorisidae > Arctocebus > Arctocebus calabarensis. The sequence continues at coordinate 39,596 of CAUYON010155355.1, read as the reverse complement.
TGACGATGAAGTTAGGTTTTGGATTTGAGAAGGGGTATGATGAATAAAGTTAGTTGTCTCCTCTAGAGCCATTGGGAAGGGGAAAGTAGGGCTAAGGAGACCAGTGAAGTTATTACAAAGGTCTCAGTGAGAGTGAAAGAGCGTTTAGACTTGGAGGATAAGGATGGGAAATGAATAGGGACCACGGACAAGAGATGACACTGCTTTATAGTTACACACACCATGTGTTTATTCCACACCTTGGACTGCACCACAAACTGCCTAATACACATTTTCTCATTATTCGTTTCACAACGTAGCAAATGCCCATCCTGTAGCAGACAGAGGAACTGAAGTCGATTCTCCAAGTTCACTACTCACTGGTAAAGCCAAAAAGCCTGTCATAGTCAAGATGACATTACTGATGTTTTCCTAATTTGACTATACCACATGTCTGTTGATATACAGGATCCTATTAAGAACAGATGATACCACAGTTGGCCTGACATTGAAAGTTTAGTGCACAGATAATCAAGCTAGTGATGTTACTTCCCAGGGGTTATGAAAGCATCTTCACTACAGGCCATGAGTTCTGACAAGTGTTTTAGAAAACCTAAACTTTTAGTCCTGTGAATCAAGGAGCCTCCACCAAAGTGTAGCAAAAACGGTTTGCAGGAAATATAGACACAATCCTCCAAGTGTTTCCAGTTTGAGCCGTGTGTCTTTCAACACAGGTTCTGCATGCATGAAGCCTGAGTAATAATCCTGAGAAGGTCACCCTTGCAGACTGAAGCGTACCTCTCTGCAACCCTGGATTGCCCGGTGCTACATGCCCTTTAACCGAATCACTGCAATTCTGTGTTGGTTGATATCTGTAGACATACAGAGCCAGGTTATGCTTCCACAAGCACAGCACTTTCCTCACTGAGGCCAAAGATTGCTGCATCAAGAAGTAAGAGCAAGTCTGAACAAATCTGGGTCTACAGCCCTTGGCTAATTCCAGTCCACGGATTTCCCACAACTCCCAGGAGACGCTCGTTACCAGGTCCAATCAGAGCAGCAAAACATCTCTCCTGCAGCACGATGTGTTATTAATGGATAACTGCAGCTTTGAGGATCTCAGCACAAATTCTATAGAAACCAAATAACACATGGAAATCCAACTTTTTCAATACTGTATTATTATTTCACATATAACCAGTCTGAACAGGAATCAATCAATCTTTTAAAAAAAAAGCCATATAATTTTAAAAGCTTCCCTTCAAGAAAAGAGAAGCTTTTTTTTCATTTTTTCCTGTCCCCAAAGGACTAGCTGGCCCCAAAATATTCACTTCATAACAGGTCTTGTTTCTCTAAAGAAATTTTATGTCAGAGAAATGGGCAGTGGGGAAGCAGTATTACTGGAAAATTCTGTGCCTTTTTAGGAACAGGGCCAAAATAATAAATTAACTCTGACTACACTATGCTCAAAGAAGCCTTCCTTAAAACCCTGGGTTTTCTTGGTTCCTTTTTTTTTTTTTTTAAATTCTGGTCTTTTATACTCAAATCTAACAGCACCTGTTTTTCTGCTGTTGACATTAAACCCTGTTGTTCAATGAGAAGGAAGTGAGCAGGTGCACCCAGGGAACTCCTTTCCTACATTACATAATGTTTTTTAAAAACTGGAGCCACGTATTTGTCATCTTACTTTCCTTATCTGGCCTCACTGCAGACACACAAAGGGTGCCAGAAAGTGTGTCCGGCTTTTAAAAAAGAGGGAAGAAAACTGTATTAAAATTGTAAGACTTAATATATACTGATAAAAAGGAGTGATTACAAGTCACGTTGAGCATCTCTTGTTAATTGCAGAAGTCTAATGTGATAAGTATTACAAATGTGATATAGTGTTTTCCTTTCCTAAAATATGTATACATATATTTTTGGCACCCTCTGTGTACACCTCTGTAGAACCTCTGTAAGTTGACCATGCAGAGGACTGCAACAAACTGGTCAACATAAGGAACGTGGTCTAAGTACATGCGATGCACATCTGGTCTGTGAAAATTAGGTCAACTTAAAGAGTTGGTCAACATGAAGGTTCTACTGTGTATATGAAAATTCAGCAGACACACACACACCCCCCAAAAGGGCATGGTAAAAATCATCACATCATAAAAAGACAGGTAGAGTAGAGATCAAGGCCTTGTCTCAGCTTGCCTGGCCATTTCCTACACCATCAGAAAGAGGGAATATTAAGAAAAGTCCATACACAGGACTTTAGTTATAATTTACTAGTTTTTCAGGGTAGCACTGTATCTATGTATAGGGCTAATAAAACACCTCCGTCTCCTGGAGCTATCGCTGTAACTGAGGTCTCCTCTCAATAATTTTAAGACATAAACGATTTTTGTTTGTACCTTTGTTTGTTTTTTAGGATCAGAAGACCATTTCATCTGTAAATTATTTCATTTATAAACATCTAATCCCAAGGTGAGCAAGCAAGACACATAGATAAAAGAGAATGGAAATTAGAGGGGAATAGTATAATGTTAAAATAGTTCTTCTACATTCTCAGAACTAGGCATGATCAAAATCATAACACCACCCACAGAACATTCTGGCTACGCATTTTTCTTTTAAATCTTTCCCACAAATATCAGAAAGAAAATAAACAAAAATAGAATCTGATGTTGGATGTATGGGAAAAGAGTAGGAAGGATGTTGGCTTTGTGAAAACTTAGCTCTTCTCGGAACCTAGGCAATGAATCTGAAAATGAACTCAATTAGAAAGGCCTAGGATGCCAGTGTTGCAAGGTCAGTAAAGCTGTAATATCCTTCAGAGACTAAAATCAGATAGTCACAGGAGGGTAGACTGTAACCAGAAACTATTTTGAGGCCCAGGACTTGTTACTTTCCTTACTTTGTCCTTCCTGATGAATGAATGTACCACATGACTAGGCCCAACAGGTGGTAGCTGGTGCAATTTATAGTAAAGCCTCACTTCACATCCTAACGCGAACTTGAAGTTTCCTATATAGAAATATAATAACACCAACATGGCAACAAGGACTCTTAGTTGAACAAGTCAATGAAATTTAATATGTTAAATAGGCCAAGGGATTTATGTTGCTGGAATCGCCTTCTAGAGACAGGTAAACTATACACACAAAGACCCACACGGCCAAGATGATAAGAAATGAGTCATGTGGTCGTTTGACTTGTGGGATTAGTGCTCCAGGCCCTAGATGACAAAGCTGACCATTTTAATAACTCCGAGAAAGAAGTCAGCACTGACCCAATTCTAGAGACAAAAGAGATAGCTGAACTAATACAATTTTTGCTATATTTTACAAGTCCCATGACTAGGCACAGCGTGAGGTCAGAACAAAGTTCCAGCCATGGTCAGATGGGAGAAGCCCGGGAAAAGAGGTCCAGACAGAAGGAATCCATCACTATCGTAAGTAATTACAGGAAATATCAGGGGTGGCACTGAAATCGTAACCAAAACAACCCTGAAAATGATCAGGAGCTTTTTACAATCCAAATAACAAAGAGAATGCAGAGTCAATGCTCAGCTCTACTTGGTGACTTAATAAGGTAAAAATGGTATGTTCCAAGTTAGATGAGAAGTAATCATTTGAACAAGGTTGACATGGATCTGTTCGGATGCCAAAGACAGAATTTTTTACGTGTAGCAATTTTGATTCCCCAGGCATAATTTATAATAATAGATGAGCTCCTTAAAAATTTTTTAAAAGTTGAATAACATGCACAGTTTCTGCCAAATAAGACGAGACAAACTAAATTCTCCTGGACCCTTCTCTTAACTTTCTACCTCCAACTGGTTTTCTGAAGACAAACAAACAAACAAACAAAAAATAGTAATAACAAATAGGCCCACTTGTCATTCTGTATAAGGCTGCTAGCCTTATTATACTACTGTATAATCCCCATGGAATATATCATCCGAAATGGAAATTATGTTTTTAAATGAAGATATGTCACAATCAATTGATTGGATCATCACCATTACCTACGACGGACACTGTGCTGTCCCAGGAAAAGGAAATTCAGACAGTCTTGATTCTTTCAAATGCTAGAATAGATGCCTAGAAAATACTGTTTGGGATACGGTTTCTTTGGAATGTAGAGGAACTGAATTGTAAGAGTCATTATTGGCTCAAAGAAAAAAAATACAAGGAAAAGGGCCAACGTAGGCATCCTCCCTACTCAGGTGCGTTTTACTGCCCAACATCCAACCGGCCTTGAGGGAAACCTAACTCTGGGAGCACCTGTCTGTGGCCTTCCTTATTACTGAAGCAATAAATCTTGCCAGTTGTAATAGTCATAGTTCTAGAATATGAGTTATCATCAACTATATTCCAAAGCAGTTAAGAGTCAAGCACCAAAGAGAACTTTAAATCTGCTCACAACCACCATTTCTTCTGGGCGTGCTGTTTCTGTTTACCAGGTGCTGGCTACAGGCAAAATTCAAGGTAGGTCAAGAAAACAGCACAGCAAAATGAGAAGCAAAGACAGAAGACATTTTGTGACTGCAAAAAATGGAGGTGTTCTCTGGATATCATATTTTGCTCTTAAGCACCTTCTTTCCTCTTTAAAGCATAGCAATTTTATAGAGTAACATTATAGCATGAGCTTACAGCGTAACGATAATGTTCTACGGTGATCTTGTCTTTTGAAGTAGAAATCATATTCACCTAGGCCAGCAGGTACTGGGCATTGGTAACATTTGTGGAATACTTGGAAATGTATTCCTTTTGCTTCTTTGTTCGTTCTGGTCCCCTTCTTGGGAGGTGATGAAATATAGATGAAATTTAACAGTTATCTATATAGTAAAGGTGTGAAAATTCTTAGTTAAGATAAAGTAAACCGATATTCATTAAACATCTACTACCTGTCAGACATTCTAGCTTTCTAACGTCCTCAGTCCTTACAATATCCCTGGTAAATAAATTATTTTCTTGTCTTTCCCAGTTGGAGAAACTGAGGCTGCAAGAAGTTCAATGACAGCCCTGTGTTCTCAGAAGAGAGGATTCCTAAGGCAGTCTGCCAGCAAAACCTGTAAAATACAGGCACTCAACCACTCTGCCTCAACCCTTTCATCCCAGAACCACGTACGTAACCTTGTAGTCATAAACAAACAAAACTACATCCTTTCTGCAGGATGTCAGAGAAGCCGTATTCTTTTGTTTTCTAGCAAGCGTCACTCACTGAGCATTTTCATGTGTTTGCAAAATGTGTTGTCGGAGATTGAAACTAAAAATATTACTTTTAGCTTATGCATCTTTACCAGAAGACAGGAGGCCAATGTTAGTCAAATTGATGCTATTTTAGTTTTCACTCAGGCAAAATGCAGAATCCACATCAACTAGTATTGTGCTGTCTGTTTCAAAATAAAATGGCTGCCTTTCCTGTTAAGCTTACCTAAGTATTAGAAAATAAAGCCAGTCTTCAACAGTTTAGTCTAAAGAAGGAAAGTTATCAGAAATTCAATGATGTGGGCCACACAGTGCTGGAGTATTGTAAAGGTTTCTATTTAACACTCAAATTTTCCTCCTTTTCCTTTTAAAAAACATTTTTAGGGAAATAATTTAATTTTCATTTAGTAATAATTTAAACATTACTATAAAATACCTTGTTTGTTTATGAAGCTAAAGAGAAATGCATATACATATAAATGCATGTTCAGATATAAATATGCTGACTTATAAATATCATTGGGGAGTTATGGCAACAGGAACTATTCCAAATGAAACACTAAATTGAGTTATGATGCCTATGCAATATTTAATATTTGCATAAGATCTCTGATTGACCTCAATGCAAAATTAATGCCCTAAATCCTTTAAAAGCTGATTGTATGCAGCAGAGATGAGAAAAGAGAAAAAAGTATTTCTAAAAGAGATACAGAAAATTATGCAAAATAATAAACTATACAAAATCTCTGGGGACATGTGATGTTAAGTTCATTTTTGTTGACTGGTGATTATCTTTAACCTCATTTTTATATATTCTGCAAATCACCAAAAAGAAGATCTTAGAGACGAGTTCTGTGGCAGAATTCCTTTATTGAAAGTTAAATCCTGAATACCTAGCAATTTAAATAAGCAAGTGCTACAGAAATGGCTATTATAACAGCTAACATAAAATATCTTTCTTTGGTAAGGTTACATGTGAGGACCATCTAACCAGATCTGCTTTACACATTCATCCCTAACAAAAACCATGCTATCAATCAGATGGTGGCAGACAGAATTAAAGTGTTTACCAATGGCAAAGACCACAAAATTGGAATAAGAAGGTAAAATACAAGTTGATTTGCTTAATTTCCATTAATTTCTTCACTATTTAGTCAATTTTTACTAACTTTTAATTCAATTAACCATGCCAACTCAACTTTATTTATTTAAAATTTGAACCAGGGCAGGGTAAGCTATGAATTTGTTCAAACTAAGTTAAAAGTATGGAAAAAATTAGATAATCACAAATTTTCCATTCATTTCTATAATAAGACAATTGAACAAAACTGTTATATAGGGTTTCTTACCTATATGTGTATAGAAAAGACATGACTAAAATATTGACCTTTTAAGTTGCAAATGCACCATTAACATTTTTAGCTTAGTATCCTTTGTTTCCTAAAAATAAGCAGTCAATGTTGAGCAGAAATGCCAAAAAATCAATAAAAAGTAATTAGGAAGAGTGTTTAATGTCCTTGAGAAAAGCTTTGAAGGCAAAAAGGGAAGTTTCAGTAGTCGACGGCCAACATTCTTATGTTTTCTCCCATAGCAAAAAGAAAAGGCAATAATTTAAATTACTTTTTTAAGCGGAAAAGCCCCATGGAAATGTCAAGTGTCACCATGGGCCATGGTGCAGTGAATGTGGTTATTTTTCATTATAAAAATCTACAAGAGACTGGATACCGACTCCTATAGGCTATCAGAATTATATGCCCCCATTTGTGATAACACATCCACAAAGAAGGAACCCTCATTTTAACACTAAATTGCTTTAAACACGCCTGTCAGATCTGAGGACAGAAATTGAAGGAGAGGAAATAATTAGTGTGTGACTTCAAATGCCAGAGAAAAAAACACCCATGATCTCATAGAGTTCTCAGAATAACCTGTAAGTTTGGTATTATTTCTACGGCTTATCAGAAAGTAAACAATTTTCCAAAGAGATTAGAGAGTTGGCCAAGGTCTTATAGGTGGAAAACTGGAGAATGAGAATGCAAACTTGGATTTCTGATCACAAAGTTCCTGTTCTGTCCAAGACACCGCTCAAATATTTGTGGAGTATTTCCAATGATGGTTCTCATTATTGCAAGGGCCGAAGGCTTCTTTCAGAATCTAGGGGGAAGCTGTAATTTTTTTTTTTTTTACATGCACAAATAGAAAATAAGGATACAATTTTGGAGTTTCCAGAGACTCCTTCTGAAACAAATTCAGGTTAAGAGTTTTCCACATAATGTCTGACTCTAAACGACCTCTGAGTTTTTCTATAATTCAGAATACTCACTAATGTGATTCCACTAATGATATGAGAAAAGGTATTTTCTTCTATTCATTATTTTTATTTGCTTTGTCTCAGAGGCCTTCCTTAATAATCAACATTAACTATCTCAGGAGTAGATATAAAACTTTTAGGAATATCTCTAAAATTATCACAGTTCATGAGAAGATAATGTAAATTAGGGAATGAAAAGTTAATTAGGAGTCTTGCATATTACGTTAAGTATAAAGGTGATTTGCACATTACAGGTGCCTGCCATAGTGCTTGGCTATTTTTAGAGATGGGATCTCACTCTTGCTCAGGCTGGTGTTGAACCCATGAACTGAGGCAATCCACCTGCCTTGGCCTCCCCTAGGATTACAGGCATGAGCCACCACACTCAGCCAGAGATCGTTTTTAAATAGCATAATCTTTTATTATCTTATGTAATCTGTAAAACATAGGAACACAGCAGCATTATTTGTAATAAAGGCCTAAGACTGCCTAAATCCGTTGTCTCCATATATGGATTTCTGTTTATTTTTTTCAGAATGGTCAGATAATATTAGAATAAAAGAAATTAAAAACCATTCCATAGGAGGATCTTGTCAACAACCTTCTAAATGACTGAAATTATATTAACTCTAAAAACTAAACTGCATTTCTGTGAAGAAATAAAGATGCAATTCTAAAGCTTTCTTTCTGCTGAAATCTCTACTCTATATGAATAATTTTGATTATGAGTTTTAATGACCAACTGAATCAAAGTGTACAATTGAGACCAATATTTGATAAAATATTATCCAATAAAAATTAAAATTCTGAAAGAAAAGCACTGCTCCTTCTATATGACTTTAATAAACAGGTTCCAGGGAGTACCACAAAGGAATTTAAAAACATCTCCTCATTTGCAATGTTTGTCGTAATTAGATGCTAACTTCCTAAGTGAAAATGTCAGCCAATTTTTCCTTAAAATAAATGTCATTTTATAATTCTACAATATTGAAAAATAACACACACACCCCCATAAATACCCATTTACTTCTTAAACTTCTTAGTTTTCACATTTAACTTAGAAAAATGCTAATTGACCATCATATACACAGGAGGCTTTGCCTAAGCACCATGACAGAAGTATTCCATTTGAATTCCTCTGTGGGACCGCCACAGGGTCTCAGATAAAATAACAAAACTGTATATATTTTTTTTGTTTGCCTACCCAGATACTTATAAGTCCTATTTATTTAGTAGTAGAAAGATAAACGAGGAAGGACATAAAATATTGAAATATATATATGTACATAGCTGATCTATTTGTAAATGTAATTAACATTTGAAAGTCCTCCACGAAGTTTTCATCCAAGAGGCTTCACCATAATAGCCACAGACCTTGGTCTTACTACCCTGCTATCAGCTGAGATGCATTAGACAAAGATTTAGTTTTTGTGAAACTGGTGTAGGCATCAGAACTGTAGTTTGGATAATTTATACCAGGCCAGCTTATTTCATTTTGCTCAATCATCTTCTCTAGCAAATTCCTCTGAAGCAGATTTTATGCTTTAGGACAAGGGTGCTCACCCTACCCAAGTGTGGCTTAAAATTAGGTCAGTCTTCTCCCACCCTGTCCACCACCCATCGCATACACATTCACATTCCTGAAAGAATCCCATTTTTCTCCTTTTTCTTACTTTATAACCTAGGATTAAACCTTTTGTATCTAATGACAGACTTGATACTCTAGGCTTGAATGCAGTCTCTTATTTATAATTTCCCTGGCTCTCCCTTCCTGCTCTTGACACTTTGTGAAACCATGTGCCTGACCAAGCTATAGCCCCTAAAACAGAAATCCGAGACTCGGGCCCTTCAATCATGCTCAGACCTCTTGGCCATGTGATTTACACAAGAAGTGATGAGACTCCTTCTTTTTAGCAATCAACGCTACTCATTTCTTAAAAGTTGAAAGATAACGCATCAAATGCAGGGGCTAGTTTCACCATCTAGGAGGAGGACAGTCCCTTCACTGTATCAAGGTTCACAATCTTGGAAAATGACACACACATCCCTATAAATATCCATACACTTCTTGACAAGACCCACCTGAATGACTACCAGATTTAGCAAATAAAAATACAATTACATTTAAATTTTATGTAAATATTTCCATGTGATATTGGGGACATATTTTTGCTAATAAGTTATCTAGCTCCGTGTCCTGCAAATCTTAACAGTATAAGACATTGTAAAGGTTTCCTTTGCTAAGATGATATTCTCTCTCTCTTTCTCTCTCTCTCTCTCTCACACACACACAGACACACTCTCACACACTCAAACACATGGTCATAAGAACAAACCATGAGGCTGTATTCTTGAATTTAATCTTGAAGCTGATTTAATCAAATTGACAACAAGATTAGACCTCTACCTCTACAATGGTGCTCTGTCTTAGGGATTTCCACTCCATCTCTGTTGTGATTGGACCAAAGAGGGCAGAGGACATTTTCAAATTTAAAACTCACATCAAAGCAAACAAAATCAATCGCCACACATACACTCTGTTACCCTCTTCTTTCTCCTTTGATGGTCTCAGGGTTCAAGTCCAAAGGAGATGATAACTTAGGAGTAACAAACAGCACAATCAATGAAGGGGCTTTCTCTAGGCCCTAAGAGGTCCAGGGACAGGTACTGCACACATTCTTAGAGTCAGCTTTTCAACAGTATTCCGGGCTTGTAGTTATCACTGCGATATGGAGGTAAAAGCTTCTGGAGCCTGCAAATTAGGTTGAATTTATAATAGAACTGCTATATCTTCAGGACCACAGAGTAGAAGATAATTCAGGAATATTATGGATTAAAGGGAAGAAAACAGGGACACAGAGACAACTTTTCAAACTATATGCTGCTAACATTCCACCTAGGTTCCTCGAATTGGAGTTCATGGGACTCCAACTAGCTTGGCCATCACATGCCTGTCCCACTCAGCCATCACGCATGCCTCTGACTCAGCAATTATAGGAAGTCGTCTTTAAACACAGGAGTAGAAAGAACACTACCAAAGGCCAGGCACGGTGGCTCATGCCTGTAATCCTAGCACTCTGGGAGGCTGAGGCAGGTGGATTGCCTGAGCTCTTGAGTCTAAGACCAGCCTGAGCAAAGACAAGTAACATTTCTTGAGATTCTTCTGTAGCAAGGACCAAGTTCATCTACTTTCATTATATGATTAAATTTCAGGCTCTTTACTAGTGGTTCTCAACCTTCCTAATGTCATGGCCCTTTAATACAGTTCCCGTGGGTCACGACCCACAGGTTGGGAACCACTGCTTTTCACCGAGGAGAGGTGTTCCCTCTAAACTAGTTCCGTTTTGCAGTTGTTCTTTTTTTTTTACAGAGTCTCCGGCTGTCACCCTGGATAGACTGCCATGGCATCATAGCTCACAGCAAATGATAAAATTAAATTTGATAAATCAATGATTCTGGTGGTTTGGGGCTAAACTTGGTAATTTTCATATTTAAGCAAGATCTGTTATGATTCTTACAGATCACAAAGTATTGCACTCAAGCATCCTGATTCTAATTCATCAACTAGAATGAGGTTCACATTGGAATAAGAGATAAAAGAGTTCAAGAAGCAGAGATCTTTCTCAAAGTGGAAAAACACCTAACATCCTACCAAATTTCTGCTTTTTTTTTACATGTCTAAAGTAAAAATGTTGCCATGTTAGCATGTCCAGTGTAGTAGAAGGTAGGTAAAATATACAGTCACTTATCATATGCTGATGGCTATTCCTAAAATCTATCCTTTATTAAATGCATTTTTAATAACTCATATGTCCATCCTAAAATATTTTTATATCCAGAATTTTATAAATATATCTAACAACAGAAACAACCCTACCTTTTATTAAGTCAAACCAATTTTTCTACTGGCCATAAAAAGCACATCTCAATGACCACAAATCTAGAATGAAAGGCACTAACTGCCTCTCTGTCCCCACAGATTGCTAATTTCATTGATAGAATTTCTATGGCTTTTATTGGCCATCAGCAGATGAGTTGGGGGAGGGGGCGCTTAAATGCACGAAGACCAATAAACCTTGCCTGTAAATGATAAATACGATCTTGTTAGTATTATGACTTGAGAAACATTACATTTTAGTGACATTTTCCAAGAAGGAACACTTGATCCATTAATATTCTGTGAATAAGGAGAATGGCAAGAAAATAAAAAATAAAATAATCTGCTTGATCGCATAGAAGTGCAGGCCACACTTATGGGATTTCCTCAAAGCATAAGATGGTTTGAGCTTTGGGAAACCACGCCTTTTAATACTGATTTTGAATTGCTCCTTTTGTTTGTTTATTGTGATTTCCTGTTTCCAACTTGCTTATGTGAATTGCAGATTAATCTTCTGGTCAATCAAAACAAAAGTTCTTTCGTTTTGTCTTCTGCAAATGATGTATGATACAATTTAGGCGAACTTAGCCTGATGTCACCACTGCTCCTCAAAGGAAAATATTCCAGATTACAAATAAAGCCTTGACAATTAAAGGAAAAAAAAAAAAAAAAGAAAGGATCACTTTGAAGATTCAATCTTAAATTCATTTAATGCAGTTCACCAATCTGTCACAGTTTTTATTTCATATGACTCCCCTCCTTCATTGCCTCCCCAGAGAGTCTTGAGAGACTGGGGATAGAGAGGAAAAAAAATGAAGGAAACATTCTTCTTAGCACACCTTGTATATATCATTCCTCTGCTAAGATGTCTGGTGGGCAACTAGCAATTTGTTAAATTAACTCATTTCCTCTGAATCATTCTTTGTTACGGAAGGGCTGCAGCTCTGTTCTATAAAGGGCCATTACTTTATAAGTGCTTGTTCAGCATATTCCATTTCTGCTGATGGCGCCTGAAATTAATCAGCATACCCACTTTGAGCAAAGGAGTCAGAAAGGACAGCAGTGTTGAAGACCATGCTTGCCAACACATGTTTCCAAGGAGAAACAATTGCTTTTTGAAGACTGTGTTGTAACACTACTACCTCAATGAAAGCAATAGGCATTTAGCCACTAATTATCTAAAGATATCCCCAAATTAAAGAATAAGGACACATACTTAATGTCAAGTGAACATTTTTATACCTAATACTTTTGGAAAATTTTCCTGTGTTGGTTTCAAATTACTAGTGTTTGCCTTTTTGAAGCAAAGTCCTATTTATTCAAATAGCAAATTCTATTTCACAACAATGAAATGAGGTAGAAGTTAAAGAGAAAGTAATACAATACAGTCATTTCAACGTAAGTTGTAAGATTTGTTTGTATGTATTTCTGTGGCTGGGAAAATTCATTTTTTAATTCTAGTGTTAAACTCAAACATACACAAGTACTATTCAGGTGATTAAAAAAAAAATTCAGAGAGTGAACCAAGAAGTTGACGTTACACGCAGCTAGATGAGCAGAACATTCTTGTATGACCTGTTGTTATTAGGGAGAACAAGCCAGATTTAATTTGATCTAGTTGCGGATTTTCTGACTAACTTCTAATTGGATGTTTTAGATCCCACTGAGAAGATTCTAGAAATCAGAATAATGGAATTGCTTTGCATGGAAGTTATAGCCCATTTGTGAAAGTAAAATATTTTTTAAATCATTAATGGGTTATCTGTATAATATGACGTGATAAAAGAGACCAGCATACTTCTCCAACCATTTGGGAAATCAAATAGATAGGAGGATATTTCAGAACCTATAGTATTTATTACACTATTCAGAATTCTGAAGGGGTCAGTGTAGGCGCTTCCCTGATTTGCTTGTGTTCAGGCCCTAATAGGTTCAGTTGAAGAAGGCCTGTAATAATTCTTCAGGGCCAGACACTAAGACTTCAGAAATGCCCTCATAGTCTTCAGATACTATTCCCAACCCCACCCCCATCTTTGGAGCACAAAGAACACCACTGATTAAGTAATTGAAATATAAAAATACTTTCATAAGCAAATAGGAAATATAATTAAATGTTACCCAATTAAACTAGTGATTCAATTAAGATAAGTCAACATCAAACCCAAACAACTTTGCCCATTCCGGGTGGCTCTCATTTGGTAACATCTATGCTTGCTTGTAGAAAGAAAGAATAAAAAGACAAAAACAGGACTGCCAGACAAATGAAAATAGTCTGAGCAACCTTATAATTCACCTGATTTTCTTGATTCCTCTTTTCCTCAAGTTCTAAGAGGTGACTCATAATTTTGCAAGTGAAAAAACATCACAATAGTACTAAAAATCCATTCACCTGTTCTCTACCAACACAAAGGGCCCCAAAGAGGTTGCTGCTTACTTTACAGGTTCACTTGATTTTCACACCTGTATGATTTTTGTATGACCATCAGCCACATGTGAATGCTGACATGTTGCCCAGGCACAGCCTTTTAGAAGCACATACATTTATTTTCCTACAAGCTTCTTCAGAGAAGTTAAGTCCTAGAGTTCAAAGGTGGGGGAATCTCTAATCAATGTCTAAAAGACAGCAATCAGGACAAACTTTCTATAAATATTCACTTTTTAAGTGATTTTTTTTTGTGTGTGTAATAAAAGATTTGTGTTGCTACAGCAGGAAAATGAATTCAAACATTTTCCATATTTGACCTTTACTATGTGAGTCTCAAACATGAGAAGTTGTTAGGTTAAACAAGTGGCATCCTCAAAGTACAACTGATACCAGGAAGAGAGAAAACGTAATTCCCAGGACTTTGATTTGCTTTGTGATAAAATCTCAATACAAGGGCAAGGAAGTCCCTCATTTACCAAGGTGTACCCTTCACATCTTCTTTTTGTTCTAGCAAATGAATGCTGGAATGTGAGGTATTTTAGGGCCTTCATGGAATGAAGCAGGGTAAAAGTGTTTAAATAAATTAGAAAGTGATATTGATCAAAAATCTATAATTTTCTCATATTATTTTGGTCATGTTGAACAAGGTCAATCGGCTTTTCATTGAGCACATTCACTTTAGTTGACAGCTTTGCCTACTGCAAAACAGATTTTGATAAATTGATAGATTAAGAATTTAGTAAGATACAGCCGGGCATGGTGGCTAATGCCTTTAATCTTAGCAATCTGGAAGGCCGAGGTGCATGGAAGGTGCTCGAGCTCAGGAGTTTCAGACAGGCCTGAGCAAGAGCAAGACCCTGTCTCCACTAAAAAAAAAAAAAAAAAAAATAGCTGGGTGCGGTGGCAGGCATCTTTAGTACCAGCTACTTGGGAGGCTGGGGCAAGAAGATCTCTTGAGCCCAAGAGTTTCAGGTTGCTGTGAGCTATGACACCACAGCACTCAACCTAGGGTGACAGAGTGAGACTGTCGAAAAAAAGAAAAGGAACAAAAGAAAAGAGAAAGATAAAAGGAAGTTCAAAAAAAGAATTTAGTAAAATATTAAAGCTTTGGATAAATGCAGTTACTGAGGTTGAATAGTTAATATTTAAAAGTCACCTTCACATCTACTGGGCCTACAGTCTTTACAGGTTACCTCTTTTACTGAGTTGTCATTCTTCTGGGGGAAAGAAACTGGACTGTTTTGTTTTGTGACAACGTCTCACCCTGTTGCCCAGCCTAGAGTGCTATGGTGTCAGCCTAGTTCACAGCAACCTCAAACTCCTGGGTTCAAGAGATCCTCATGCCTTAGCCTCCAGAGCAGCTGGGACAACAGGCACCTTCCATGATACCTGGCTAGTTTTTCTATTTTTAGTAGAGACAGTGTCTCATTCTCATTCAGGCTGGTCTCAAACCCTTGAGCTCAAGAGATCTTCCTGCCTCATGCCTCAGCCTCCCAGAGGGCTAGGATTACAGGCAGGAGCCAGCCACTCTGCCTGGCTGATGCTGGGTTTTTTTTTTTTTTTGAGCTAGTATCTCACTTGGTTACTCTTTGTAGAGCCATGGCGTCTTAGCTCACAGCAACCTCAAACTCCTGGACTGAAGCAATCCTCTTGCCTCAGCCTCCAGGTAGCTGGGACTACAGGTGCCCATCACAACACCTGGTTATTTTTTAGCGATGGAGTCTCACTCTGGCTCAGGCTGGTCACAAACCTGTGAGGACAGGCAAGCCACCCTTCTCAGCCTCCCAAGTGCTGGGATTATAGGAGTGGACCACCGTGCCCGGCCTGATGCTGGGCTTTTGAATAGTGAAAATCGTCCTGGCCTTCTTGTCTCTTAATACTGGTTCATTAGCACATACACACAATATTTGGTACGTAGAGGACAATATAGATTAGGATAGGATCATGAATCCTAACCAAAGATACTGACAGGAAAAATACTATTGAACTGAAATGTGAGGGGTGGGGCCGGGGTGGTGCTGCAGGTGCATGAACTGGCTTCAAATTTGCAGAGAGGCCTTGTCTGAAGACACAGGAGCAGGAAGAGACACAGCCAGTTCCAGTAAGGGAAGGCAAGTCACAGTCACTGGGAATAAAAGGCAGGAGACGGCCTTGAGAAGAAAACAGGGCCAGAGCAGGCAGAGTCCCAAATGACCATGACGCTTATTTTAAAATGTTGCAGTATCCTCATTTACATAAATTACATATGCTCATTTAGCATAATACATTTCATATTTCCTTTCTATCCTTAATTACATTTTTAAATAGTTTATCAAGTCCTTCTGTTCATAGAGATAAACTTTAATTCTAAATTCTTTTAGCTGACGTGAAGGATTAAACCACGGTGTAAATTTAGGAGAAATGACTGAAACAAGGATTTATTATATTTGCAGTAAAAAAGGAAATATTTGTTGAATAAATAAAAAGGAATCTAGATTTTCAAGGTAATTCTTGATCTACGTTCTATTTATATGTTTATACAATTTATGTAAAAGTTTTACACTAGTAGAAAGTACATTACTACAATTTGCCTTGCCTCCATTGTTTGATTTTCTGTCTGTATCAATTATAAGTCAAATAAAGACATTTATTTTAGACTTGCCATTTCATTCACAGTATTGCCAAAATCATTTCATCAGTTAAATGCATGAAGATATTTCATTATTCATGATTTCATTAAAAGTGAAATGAAAAACATTCTAATAAATTATACAAACTAATACATATGTGGATGCAATTGTTTTAAGTTCATCAAATGTTTGCTAGCTAAAAGTACAAAAGATAGGTACAGAGTTCTAATCAGAACACTCAAAAATTACCTGAACAGCTAGAGGGTGTGGGGAGTAAAGAAGTGACTGCTAGTTGATGTGAGGTTTGTTGGTGTGATAAAAATGTTCTGAATTACATTAGGCCATGAATTGCACAACTTCATGAACATACTAAAAACACTGAACTGTGTACTTAAGGGCATGAATCTTCTGTAAGTGACTCAATAAGTTATGAATTATTAAATCCTAGGAAAGGGAGGTATGTGAAATTAAATGTTTTTTCTTAATTTCTTCTTTGTCCTCCTGACAACCAAATCCCTCTGTTACGGGATGAGGATTTATACGTATGTTGACATTATAGCCAAATTTGAACCATTTGTAATATTAGCTCATTTCAAGGAAAAGGATGGCTCAAGACAATGGAAGGCAAGAAATTCTAATTGAATAACCTAAAAAGCTACACCAACCACAATCATGTGCTGACATAAAACAAAACAAGAAATCAACCAACCAGAAAATTTTGTTCTCTTCCATTTAATGTCAATCTTCCCATTCTTTTTTCAAGTCTCAGTATTAAATTACATCTGCATTTAACTGAAATCAAAGCTGGTTCACACATTTGGACAACTGTCACGTGATTCTATCCACTAGAGCTTCGCTTCTCATTTCCCTAGGAAAGCGGATTTCACTCCCTACAACTGCATTAATCAGCAAGCCGGGCAAGCTGTTTAACTCATCAGAATCCGGCTCTGACAATTGCTCTAATTTACTAATTCCATTTTTGTGCCACTACAGGTATACAAAGCCCCTCAATCACTGTCAACTACAGAATAAAAGGAAGTGGACAAGTTTCATTTTTAATGATTTCTTCATTAAAGACAGAGTTACAGGTGCATGGTAGTTTTATCCATGCTGAATACTCACAAATCCTTTTAAACCAGTTAGGAAGTGGGAGCCCAAGTACAAATTCACAGGGATGAAATGCAGAGAATGTATACCATTTACTTTTATTTAAGATATTTAAATAGACTTGGCCAAACTATGGGTTACCTTTAGGGTCTTTATCCCTGGAACTACTTAAAGTGTCAGATGTAGAATTATTTTCCACGAAGGTTTTACTCCTTATTTGTAAATGTTTGAAATGGGACACATATTTCCTTAGGGGAAGTTCTGTCTGGAGGCAGTGGTTAGACTCAACAGCTTCTGGAAATCACTACCAGCCCTAAGATGTTAACAGTATATTGTATGGAACGCCAAATCTGAGCAATAGCTCTATGGGCAGCCGTTTTTCATCTCACCTGCCATCATATATTTGGTCCAAAAAAATACAGACTAGAAATTACCTGAAAGTAGCTTTGGGAGAATGGCAGAAGCCACAGGGCTGAGGTCCCAGTGCCTGTGCTGGGAGTAATCCCAGGCTGTAAGCAGCTGGGCGGTGAGCAAAGGACCGAAGCTTTGTTCTTACAGCTGCTCCCACTGCTCACATCCCCACCTGAGCTCCACTGCCTGTGGGTCAGCAGTGGTGTCAGATGCTCACAAGACAGTGACATGCATGCCAGGAGTCCAGGCTGAGCTCCTGGTGAGAATCTAACGCAGTGGTTCTCAACCTTCTGAATGCTGCGGCCCTTAAATACAGTTCCTCGTGTTGTGGTGACCCCCAACCACAAAGCTATTTTCATTGCTACTTCATGAAGATTCTAACGCCTGATAATCTGAGGAGCGGCTGAGATGGCGATGCTGGTGCTGGGACCCCAAGCTTAAGGCTCTTACTGCATCTTGATTATAATGAGTTGTGTAATTATGTCATTGCATGTCACAGTGTAATAAGAATAGGAGGAAAAGGCACAATAAATATAATGCTCTTGAAACATCCCAAAACCATTCCCACCTCCAGTCCATGGAAAGACTCTCTTCCATGAAACCCTGTTGCCACAAAGGCTGGGGACAGCTGCCATAGAGGGCAGGATCCGTTCCGCCCCCCTTGGTGCCAGCACAAAGGCCCCCCTGAATTTGAATGAAGCAGGGGCCCTTGCTCCCCTGCCCAGTTCCCCTACCCGCCTCCGCCTCCTGGTCATTCTCCTTCCTGTGAATGCTCACGACTCTTCTATGAGCCTCTTATTGTCCAGAACATTCGACCACCTGGCTCTTCTCTCCCTTGCAACACGAGATGGCTATGGCTGTGACTGCAGCACCATCCAGCCTTGTGTATGTCTTAGAACGCCCTGGCTGAAATGTGGGCCATTACCATAACCACTTCCACTTCTATCCAGCTAGCAGAGCCTGTCTGCCCTCATAACTCTCCGGGAATGAACTTTTCCTACAGTGGAACCATGAATATGTATTTCTTGATGTTTCATTCCTTCCATTTTCCAGCTGTTCCCTGAATGCTGCGTAAAGAAGCAATTTCATTCTACGTGCTTTACTTATGTGTTTACTCATTGGGAATTGCTGTTATCTTTTCAGCATATTGATGTCTAACAGATTGCACCATATCCTGAAGTATCCTTGACAGCATGGAAATTTGTTTTTCTAATCCTTAATAAGCCTAAGCCATAACGCAAGTGCTATACAAAGAAAAAGAGCCATACTGCATGGATTTATAAAAGTCATATCTGCTTCTGAAGTGGTTTCTGTAACACAGTTTTACTCTAAGTGATCACCAGGTCTTTTCATTGGTCTCCAATCGCTGTGTATTAACTAGCCCTAGCACATACACTACATATGGGTTGGATGTAGGTCACCTTTGGCTCTAAAATTAATTAGCTCTGCTTTTTAGAGAGTCGTATCATTGAATTGAAATTCTATTGCATTGTACATTTATTCTGGAGATTTGTGTCAGCCCTGGGAGAGGGTGCTGGCACTTGAAGGTGGGTTAACATCATCATGCAGGCCAGTAAGAAAGCTTCATCAAGCTTACAAAAGAGCGAGGGAGATACTTGGCACACAGCAATCCTCTGATTTAATGAAGCCAACAATGAACAGTGAACTCTAGCTATCAGTAGAAAACATCTAATAACTGAATATAGAGTTTCTCTGAACTTCCCATGCTTCTCTAAGCAACATGTATTTGAAGGACCGATTGCCGATGAAAATTATCGCTGCAAAGCTCAGAGCAATGACCACCCTCGGGTTCTCTGCTCCAGTGTAACCGGGTGATTCTTCAACAGAATAGGCTGACTCAAGCTCAGTCCACACAATCCTACTTCGATTTTTCTCAATCTACTTATCTGAAGAACTTGCTCCTTCAGCTCTAATTTTAATGTAAAGATAAAGTCTGTGCAACAGAAGGAATTGAATTGCAGGCAACATCCATCCATCCCTACAACTTATAGAACTTTCACTCTATAAATCTACATCAAGTACACAACTCACATATATGAAACCATTTCTAATGATAGATTACACTATAGTTTAAGTTTCTTGAAAAAGAATCATGAGGCTTTACTGCCTTCCATTTTCAACGAACTTGTGAAAGAAGAAAATGACAGGTACAGGCAAAAGCAGTAAAAATTGATGCTGCTTCATGGGATCAATATTTCTGAAACCTTAATTTTCAGGGCTCTTGTATTTTAATGGACGGCAGCCCAGAGGTTACTGTAGATGAAGGAGTTAACTGTAAATGAAAAGCAACTGCAGAAATTGGGGAGGGTGAAGATACACAGTTTTCAACTAAAGCGCACTATGTTCTTTTCTCACTAAAGAAAAGGAGATGTAGATTTCTACCACTTGTATTTCTTCCCCTCTCTAAGGTAATTAAAGAACTTTGAAAGTGAAGATGATCATGACATGAACCAATTGATCTGACTCTGGGGAAAGTTTTTCTGAGACATGAGTACTCTTTCCATTTTTCCCTGTCTCCCTAAGAATGTTGGTTTTGATGAAAATATTTTCCTTCACATGCTACCTCAGTGACATGACGCGCTCTCTTAAAAACAAAACAAAACGGAAAACTATCTTCATTTCCACCTGGGGCTGGGGATAAAGAGGGGAAGAGCAGAAATGGAAAACTGGCACACGCTCTTGGAAGGGAGGCGAACACATTCTTTTGGGTCAAAATCATCTAATACTGTGGTCACTTTCATTGACTAGCCAGTCTGATTTTCAGCATCCAGACACTGGCTGAAAGCGCTGTGGACATTCCATTGCTTCACTCCTGACTGTTTTGAGTTTGCTTGATTATATCCTTATTTGGATATTAGATTTTGATAATAAGGGGACACACGATCCCTTGCTTCCTCTGATTAACCCTTGATTTTTAATGGGTGACACTTAATGACATTAGTGAAAAGAAGGTACTTCTGACCATGTGTCATTTTGTGGACCTGGAGACCCACACGTGCCCTGCAGAGAACATCATCCAGCATCACAGCAAATGTCCAGTCTGGG
This sequence comes from Arctocebus calabarensis, assembly GCA_963573935.1. Taxonomy (NCBI): domain Eukaryota; kingdom Metazoa; phylum Chordata; class Mammalia; order Primates; family Lorisidae; genus Arctocebus; species Arctocebus calabarensis. The sequence continues at coordinate 18,613 of CAUYON010155355.1, read as the reverse complement.
ACTTCACACTGGGTCTCAAACCATTTGTGCGGTTCACAACTCTACCTTTTAGTCCAAAAGGGAACATTTTACTATCAGTAGTTCTTCCCTGGCTGCTCTCTGATGTCCCCATTTACCTGGTATAGAAAGTTTCATTATTTTGATCTTTATGCGTTTCTGTACTACTCCCACAAAACTATAATAATTCTTCAGTTCATCTACCAATTTTTGAGTTTATGACCTTGAAAGCTAATTTTAGTATCTTAAGATTATGCTAAAATTTCATCCGTCCTCTCCTTTTTCATCATCAGTGTTCACTGAGCACCCAATGGTGGTGCCAGGTCTGTGAGAAACAGGCTCCGAGTCAAGAGGACTGAACCAGGGCAGTCCTGGGAGCCCAAAGTTCTGGTACCAGCTGAATCTGAAATTTCAGGCAAATAATTTATTCTCTCTGGGCTTCATTTAGTCCTAATAAGTAAAATGAGTACTGGCCACAGGCCCAAGCTCCCTTCATTTTCAAGGACAGTGAGAAGCAGTAGTCTGGGGACTAGGACCAGTGTCACAGGCTGCGTGTCCCCCCATCTCCTTCACATACACCCACACTTCTTATTTGACTCACAGGATGATTTTTTAGACATGGCTTAATTTTATTTAGGCTCAATATCTTGCCTGTGTGGGTCTTCACAGTTGCTTTCTACAATTACAATATGGGCCATGAGATTGGACTGAGGCTTTATTATTATTAGTCATGCTCCAAAGAAAAATGAGGAACTCATCTAGTACAATGATGGGTCACAGGAAAATAAAAAACCACAATCAAGAGGAGTTTCAAAAACGAAGCACCTCACGAGGCTAAATATTAAGGATAGCACAATCTCGGAAATGTCAGAGAGTTACAGACAGAAAAGTCTTGAAAAGCAAACACATTTAAATTGGAACGCTCATCTATGGGAAAAAGAAACAGTACAAGCATATTGGCAAAGTCCTATGACGAACATCTGCAATCTAGGCTTTAAATTATGATAATCATTGATATTAACAAGTGTTGGATACAATTTAGGACATTCTTTTTTAAAATGAGAGTTTTAACTAAATAGATTCTAGATGTGAAAGGCAGAATAGAAGAGTGAGAAGTCCCTTCTGACCTTGGTAAGAAGAATACTCTGGTCTCGACCTGGAAGAATGGCTTTGATTCATCGCAGCTATGGAAACATACCTGACGTCAACCCCCAAACCTCCTCCTATCGCTAGACAGGAAGAGGCAAAAAGCAACAGCAAAACAGGTAAGCACAAGAGCTGCATCATTACATGCAAACTTTCAAAACTGCATCAAAGAGGAAAATGATCCGCTTCTCATTCTTAAAAATAAAAGTAGAGGGTCTACTCAGCTATGCTGTCTTTTCCGTAATGTAACAAACATAATGCATGATCAATGGAACAAAGCCTTTTCTTATCCATGGTGTATCTCTCTTGATCTCACAATGGTTCAACGAGGTTTTGATTTTACTGTATCAGACAAAAGGACGTGAAGAAAAGTAAGATAGGGGAAACTTGTTTTGGCAGACCACGTGCCTCCTCCTAGCTAACTATTTCTGAAATAAAGACAGGACAAAAGGAAAGAGCATCTTGACTTTCTGTCCTTTATTCTCCATGCCAGGGCCTTGTACACCACTTTGTGAATGTAATTTTTAAAAAAATATTCACTTAAAAATGAGTGATTATAGAGAAGTCAAATTACGCTGGCCTCAGAGCCAATGAGCTAAAACAATAATATTTTGCATAATGTAGCTCTGTTACTTCTTCTGAGATGATGTGTATGCGCAAATAGCAAACCCTCGCCCAATATCTTGCTTAAGAGAAAAGGACTTCTCAGTGGTCCTGAACCAATCACCTGACTGCTACCAGCAAAAGCGTTTGGTGACATGGCTTCCTCCACAAGTCTTATGATAGCTAGCTCGTATTTTAGACATGTGTGGTGATGTCTCCGTTCAGCTACCTCCCTGGATTTGGCCAAGTCAGGTGGAAGGACCCCAAGAGAGAAATCCCAGCCTTGGCAATCTTAGAGTAGTGATCGTAGAGACGGAATGGCATCCCGCCTCCTGCCCAGACTCGGTCCCCTTGTGCCACGCACTGGGCAGCTTTCTGTCAACAGAGCCACACCAAATCTGCAACACTGGCCTGTGACTCAGGTAAATTAGCAAACGCTACTCAATCCCTTCCAGACAGACTCTGCTTTCCTTATTTTTCTGCAACTTAAAATAGAAAGGGCCCAAAGTAATCAAAAGGTAAGTAAGTGCTGTTGTTCAAGACACCACACACGCACGCGCGCACACACATGCACGCACGCACACGCAAATATTAATCTAACTTAGCACAGGGATATTTTTGTCCCATGACCCACTTTTGAATACTGTATAGCTGAACTGTACAGACTGATTATTCCAGGAAGCTTTCACGACACCATTTTTCCTTCTTAGAGAGGACTCCGATGCTCCAGGCCAGGCTTCCAGGGCCAAAGCCCAGTTGGTATCCAGGAAAGCAAAACAGTTAGACTGCGTCCGTCACAGCACTGCCAGGCACAGACCCTGCAGGGCAGAAGACTGTGTGCTGCTGGGCAAATTGGCTTTGCTGAGAGGCTGCATGAAACTGACTCACTCATGATCCATTAGACAATTGGCTGGAATCCAACAGGCTAGAAAATAGCTACACAGAATAAATCTTTGCATCTGTTGCCAGAGGCCAACTATGCTAAATTCTCAAAGTTGTGTGTGTACTAGAGATGGTTTGACCCTGTCCTGACAACTTAAACAAATAAAACAAACATACAAAAAAAAAAAATGAAAAACCAAACAAAAACAAAACTGATTGCATTTGGAATATACTTAAAATCATTATACATATTAGAATTGAGACTTGGAGACTAATTAAATTATGGAAATAAAGTAGGAAAAATAGGAAATAGACCTAAAAGATTTATTTGTTTTAGATTAGAGCAGTCTTACATGGATAGTGGAAGCCTAATAAAGGCACTTCAATGCTAGCTATGAAGATGATGATGTGATAAAGTCAGTATCATTGTTCTCTTCAGGGATAACAGGACACATGTAATTTACTTTTAATTATCAATGTAGAAAAGAATCCCAAGCATTCACACCAAAAACTTAAAAAAGGCTCCCACTAAAGTATCTCAGCAGCACCAAACTCCGATTAGCAGGAAAAACAATATACACTTTGCAAATTAAAGACACCACTGATTCCTGCAACTTATCTGCTGTTACTCCTTCATTTAACTTTTGCGTGATCTTACCATTTAAAAAGCTACCTTCTCTCAAAGTTTCAGTCTGTTGAGCAAGGGCACATGAAGATTTTTTAAGAATAGCTTAACATGTCACAATAAATATCTTTATTCACTAGCCCATAGACAGTTTTGTGGCTGCAATTGGAACTTTCTTGTCCTCAGATTATTTCAGATTATGTGATTCTTAACAGTATGCCTACGGCAGGTGAGAGGAATGAGGTCCTGGGCAGATGAGGCAGGTCTGGGGGGCTTTTCCTTACAGGGGAAGTGGAGCCCCAGGCTGAGTGCAGAGGCAGTGACAGATTCCTCCTCTCACATTAACTTGAGTAAGAACAAAGTTTACTGAGTTTTTAGGAATATAAATATTCCTTTGGGGATAGAGGAGATTATGCTTCAAAAATGGCTAACATGCATGCACACACACCCCCAAAACAACAATAAAATCCCAGATTTCCTCCTAACTCTTATAAGAGATTCCTTAGATAGTAGTCAAATACTCCTTCTAGAAACATAAAATAAGCTCTGAATCCTTTCTCTTTTTGATTACCATGCCAGTGTGCATACGTATCGAGAGGTCTGATAAAGGAGCGATCTGTTCCAGATCACAGCTGATATTCAAAAGAAAAGAAAAACCTCATACGCATCCCTCCCTGGCTTTCTTGAGAGGCCCACAGCGTTTATCTTTGCCAGGGGATCTGTAAGTGGTGATTTTAATCCTTTGGAGCTCTGGTCCTGTGTGAACCAGCACTGGCTCAGAGTTTTGAGCCTAAAGAAACCAGAGCGAGGTCTAAAATATTCAATTAAGCGTCCTGCAGCAAGCCCGCCAACCCTCCTGGGAGTGAATAGAACAGTAGGCGGCTCAGCCGTGACCTCTGACATCCTGATTGCCCGCATCTCCCGAGAACAGTCCAGCCACGTTAAACTTGTAAACACGGTAGGTCCAGTCTGGCCTTTCCAGGCTGAGTGGAGGGGTCATGAAAGCTGCCTCACAGGTAAGGCACCTGCTACCGCAGTGAGTGGACAACAAGACCAAGAGAATCAGGGTCTTGGGGGGATCTGGTGATTACTTTGAACAAGAGGAAATCTGACCTGATCATTTTAAATATAAAGCAATAACATTTCAATTGGAGAAAACAGGGAGTCAGCTGCTTTTAAAAATTAATATTTGGAAAGCTTAAATCGGCATTGAGTAGCTAGATCTATTCAAGCTAACCCATTCAAAGCCATAGTAAGACTCAGTTCACAATCTCAAAGTTGAGGCTGTATCAAAGTTTGGCTCACGAAGGGCGTGGATATCCCAGATCATCCTGCCTGAGACTGACCGAAAGTCCTACGTAGACCCCAGAACCAAATCAGCTTCCTCCTGGATCCTCTCTCCTACACTGGACAATGCTGGACAGTGATACGATTCACACCATCAAGGTCAGGACAGAAGCCGACGCGTGGTGTCTCCCTAAGACATTATCACCACCTGCTCAAGAAGCTCCGCACTTTGTCAGGGTTCTGTGCACTTACGACTGCAATCTGTATTACTGGTTATGAAAAAGATGTGCAGGAAACAAAATGAAAATAGAGATGTAACTGACCATATTATAGGTAAACAGGCAACTGAATAATATTTTAAAAGCACAATTGTGGCTCAGTGTGGAGGCAGAGACAGGTAGATTGTCAAGCTCAGGAGTGCGCAACCAGCCTGAACAAAACCGAGAGACTGGCTCCACTAAAAACAGAAAAACTGGCCGGGCATGGTGGTGGGCACCTGGGGTCTTAGCTACTAGGGAGGCTGAGGCAAGAAGATCACTTGAGCTCAAGAGTTTGAAGTTGCTGTGAGCTACGACCCCACAGCACTCTACCTATGGCAACAGAGTGAGACTCTGTCTCAAAATTAAAAAAAAAAAAAAAAAGAGCACAATTGCACATCTCTCTGCTCACTGCAAAAAGATGAAATCTCTCTGCTCACTGCAAAATTTATCAGGGGAAGAAACAGAAACAACAACCAAAAAACCAGTTTATTAATAGTTGCCTTGGTTCTAGTTCAGTTCTAGAATAAATCTTTATTCATTCTTTGTGTTATTTGCAAATGTGAGGAAAACATGTGAAGTTTTTATCATGTCACATTTAGGAAGAGAGAGGGTACAGTCCACAAACTCTTCCCTTTTGTGTGTGTGTCTCTCTTACTATGGCCATAATCCTAGTTTTATCTATAAACTGCTAAACACTTGAGTCCACACTATAAAAGCAGACATCATGAGAATCTGTGAAGTGAGAGATCTTATTATAACAATTTTTTTTTTCAAATTCTATTATTCGATCACAGAAACCTCAACTCTACAAATAATAGGCTCACTTTTTCTTGGATAGCCCTGCAGTTGGCTGTTTGGTTCCTTTCCAGCGCTATCAGCCCCTTTGGGTATTCAAGATACAATCTTGCTTTTTTTGGCTACGATACTCCCTCTTGGAAAACATCTGGGCCACAAGGCACATGTTATGTTTAAGATTATGGTGTGACGACCCTGGGAGGCTGGCTAGAGCCTAGACGATCCAAGAACGAACGCGGTGCAAAGTAATTTTGCATTTCAAATGCCTGATAGATGAACCAGCAGAAAGCGTGGCTTCAAGAGCACTGTGCGATAAAAACAGGACCAGGGTTCATAGAGAATCAAGCTGGCCTAACAGGAAAGAGAATATTTATTTACTTTTATTAATTAACCAAAAGCAGCGACCGTTTTAATGACTCGATGCGTTGTTTAAAAAATTATTGAAAAACTGTCACTGTTAGTATATCAAATCTAAATGGGGCTTGCAGAAAGGTTTTCTGGGAGTTTAAACCAGAAACTCCTGCATGTGGAGGAGATATTTGGTAACCACTGGGCACAGACTGCCCAAGAAGCTGCAGTTGGCCAGAGAAGAGTCACAGAGGTGAAGATTAAAAACAATACATGGGAATGATGATGTGACGACCGGATTCTTTTTGTCCTAAAGCGTTTACGGTCTGCTAAGAAAAAGAAGGCACTTTCAAAAATAGTCATGATGAAAAGCTGATTGGATAAACCCTGCTCACTGGGAAGAAAGGCAGAGTTTGGCTCCACGCTTTGAAATAAATTAAAAGTAGTCCTGGGGCAGAGCGGTCCAGGTAGTTTGAGGGGTTCGGGTGGGAAAAGCTACCTGTGAAAATTATAAAGAGCACAGAAGGATGGTGCGTCTAAAAACTGCACATTTTCTAAGTATTTTAGTGACTTAATTCTTCTAATATTTTCCATTAAAACTATCGGTAGCCTTACAACAGATTCCTGCGTTCTTGGTAAGAGCTAGCCAGAATGTTAAGAAACTCCATTTCTCCTGCTCTGTGCCCAGCTACGCAGCAATCCCCGCGCCCGCAGCCCGAAATATGCAGAAGCAGAGGCCGCTCAGTGGACACCCAAGGACCAAGTAAGCAGAGGGACAGGCCTTTTGGACAGTGGCACCGCCATGAGCCAGATACTGTCGAGGTTCTTTACATGTGATAACTCATTTAAATGAGTTCCTGTAATTTGGAATGCTAGATTATGACTCTAGCATCTAAATGCTACTTTATTCCCATTTTATGGATAAGAAAAGTAAAGCCTCAAAACATTAAGGTGTCAACGGTTCCCTGGCAACAAGTCCGCAGTGACTATAATCACACCCGGGCAGTTTGCATTCCGTCTGTCCCTCAAACACATCCTTGTATTGTCTCTGACCAACACAAATAAGAAAGAGAAATGGTGGAGAGATTTTAAAATGGCACTGGTAAAAGCAAGGGTGCCAGACCCTAACCCTCCAACGAGTTGTTCTAAATTATTTTTAGACTAAAGTCTTTCACGAACACATTTTGATAATAGATGTCCAGGAGAATGATAAAGACTACTTTGTTTGTACTCTCCAGGGCCTTTGAGCTGCAGGCTGACTACAGTTCTGATTATTTTTAAATTTAGCTGTTTGCTCCATGCACAAGAGAAGTTTGTGGTTTGGACCTAGGGATGTTCTCATGATTATCCAGGACGAAGCATCGACCAGGAATGTGGGCTGTGATCCTCTCTCCGGGCGATCAGAGTTCCTGCCTGGGAGGATCGCAGTCCTGGCTAATGGCTCTGCGCTCCCCACTTCCCACTGGTCATGGATCGTCTGTCTAGTCTGAAAACCTCCTAATGCCTCTCCCGCCTCACCGTGAGTTCAGGCTCATGCTCAGCTTTTGCTGATCCCACATGCGGTTTCGGGTTTTTACTTTGTCCTTTCCCCGCCTTTGGAATAACTTCAAGTGATTTAAGATAATAGTTAGTGCTGGCTCCATCATCGTCCAATGCATATATCTCCTTCAGCTGCCATCCATACGTCCCTCTGTCCCATCCACCCAGCACCTGTCTGCTCACTTTTCTTCTAAAATAGACTGTCTAAATTTCTCACTGAGGAACTAGTAATGAGAATACATTCTAGATTTCACAAGTTCTTTGTAGCTTCTTCATCTCCTCTGTGAATTTTTCTCTTTTCTATTCTGTTTATACCAAGACGTACGCTGAAGACGGTTGGAAGTGGTTGGCATATCTTTATATAGATCAGGAATTTTTAAAAAGCAGTGTCAACCATCCTAGAGATGGAATCTAGTACTCTTTCAGGAGCAAGATTATGACGAATTTAGCAGGTGGGACTATTGAGGCTCTTGCATTCAGATTCAGACACTGGGTCAGTTCAAATCAGCTCCTCACTCCCGTGCTGACCAACTACCCTTCCTGGGCTCTGTGGTCTCACGGCGTCACTAAGACTGCATGATTTGTCTTCATGCCCACCCTGAGCATGGCCCATAAAGGGAGCACATTTTCCTCCACCTCCTGGGAGTCCTCACCTCTTGGGCCCCTCACTAGAGCCATCCTCAGTGCTTATGGAGGCAGCAATCCATCTCTAGGCAGCTTACAGCATCGGAGGATCATAGTTGAAGCAGGTATCCGGGTTGAGATAATTGTGCATGACAAAAAACCTTCTTCTAAGTTCTTCGAAACCTGGAGGCTGACTCAGGGACTGACATTTTTCGTCCCCTCACCCCCTGCCCAGCTCCCTGACTTGGTTCATTGGAGTGTGGGGTCCAACAATCCCATGGAGCTGCCATTTTGAACAAAATATTATCATTCTTGGCTACGCTCACGTTTTCTTTAAGGAATCGTCCCTAACCGGATAGAGGAAAACTTTACTTCTTTGTCTTTTTTCCCCACCTTGTTTGGTTTTTAGTTCAAACTCCTTTCTTTTATTTCCAAACTTCCAAGATAAGTAGGGCCTATAATTTGGAATGCTAGATTTTTTTTTTTCTTATTGCTATATGATTGGATCCTTAATAGAAAAGAATAATAGTTGTGATGTGAATAAGCCACAGTGAGGGTGATGCCACCAACTAAAAGTATAAAGTGAAAGAGGGGGGTTTAACAACCTGGACTGGGCCATACAAATATTTCAGACAGCAATTATAATGATAAAAACACACCATGTCTTTCTTTTTTGTGTGCTGTAATTTTGTAATGCATCAGTTTGGAAAGAGAACCTTAAAATTATAGAGAAAGCTACCTCTATTCTCCAAATTAAAAACTATAAATACAAAAATGCCTTTGAAAGAAGGCACCAGACAGGGTCAAATTCCCCTGCAGAGTGAGTCACTTTCTTCCCAAGCTGGGAGGTTCAGTTTCTGCGGGATTATTCCCTAGTGGAGGTGGATTTCCTCACATCCCCTTTCTCTAACATCCCTCTTGGAGGAAGCTTTCCCCGTGTATCACCCCGAATTTGGCTCACGGACCGAACACATTTTCTTCCACTCTTTATGAGTCATCAGCTGGACAGTGTGAAGCAGAAAGATTTTCAGTGTTCTGTGTAGCTCTACCTTTTTCTTGTCATTATTTTAAAGTTGAAAAAGAAAGAACATCAGAGATCCTTGAGACCAGTTGCTGACAAACTGTATGTCTGTAATTCACCAGGAACACACTTCGTTCTTTTCTAAAGCAATTCCCGATGGAAAAGGAGGGAGTTGGGGTCCTACCAGTCAAGGGACAGATATAAGAAGGTGCCTCCAGTAGAGACAGGCGTGTGGAGGGAGAGGGGTTTGGGGCTGTGTCAGAAAAACCCTTGCACACCACAACACATCTCATGAAAGAAGGACACTTCCCTAGCTTTTGTTTTAGTTGAGAATCACGGAATGATGTCCCTGCAAGTCTGTGCAAAAGAAATGTGAAGCATAATGAGGCTGCGACTCCCCAAATGTGATTAAACTAGTTACAGTAGCAGAGCTCAGAGCTGAATCCAGCTTACTGAGCCCCTAGTCAAATCGTTTCTCTTAGAAACCCTGTTTTAGTTTTTCTAGATGTAGAACTATTTAGGACTAAAGAATTAGAGGTAGAACAACCTTCAATCTATGTTTATTTTATAGCCACATTCCTTATGGTGATGGAAATACCTTGTGTCTTAACTATGTCACGGTCAATATACTGTTTTTGATACTGTACTACAGTTTTGTAGAATGTTGCCCTTGAAGGAAACTGAGTAAAATAAACATAGGATCTCTCCATATTATTTCCTTTTTCTTTTCTTTCTTTCTTCCTTTTTCTTTTTTTTTTTTTTTGTTTAGACAGAGTCTCACTCTGTCACCCTTGTAGAGTGCCATGGCGTCACAGCTCACAGCAACCTCAAACTCTTGGGCTTAAGTGATCCTTTGCCTCAGCCTCCCAAATAGCTGGGACAGGCTTTTGCTACGACATCTGGCTATTTTGTTTAGTGACCGAGTCCCACTCTTGCTCAGGCTGGTCTCAAACTCCTGAGCTCAGGTGATCCACCTGCCTCGGCCTCCCAGAGTGCTAAGATTACAGGTATGAGCCACCGTGCCCGGACCCAAAGTAATGCTTACAATGTGGTAATGCTTAAGGAGGTCTGAGTATATGCACCTTCTGGTTTGTTTCCTTGTCCCTCTGCCCCAGGGATTCTGGAATATATTTATTTTTTTAAGAAGCAAATTAGAAAAGCCCAATGTTTTGTACAGTAGGAATGTAGCTCAGGCTTCTGGCTATAGTTGGTGATGACTTATTGCAGCAACACTGTTAATATCCAAACTTAAATAAAACATAATAGCATTTCAGCAGCTGAAAGTTACAAAGGTAACCAGAGGAAACCATGGGCTTAAAAGGAAGTCTTCCCAGGGTAGCGCTGGTGGCTCAAAGGAGTAGGGCGCCGGCCCCATATGCTGGAGGTGGTAGATTCAAAACCGGCCCCGGCCAAAAACTGCAAAAAAAAAAGGAAATCATCTTTCCTTCTTAAGAAGTAGGGAGAGTGGGAAGACTTCCCCTATGCAGGAAGGCGGAGAAACATTAAGATAAATTAGAATTAGGCAACCTTTCTCCTGGGAGAACTACAGACTCCAGTCAAACACGGGGGTGGCAAAATGCAGAGTCTGAGCATCTACAGTGAATGAACAAATGGGATCCAATTTTTGTCTATATGAAATCTGCTCTGCCTAAAAGTGCATTCCTCTTGTTTGGTGATTCCTCTGTATCTCTTTTGTTCCAGGGAGATTGTGAAGTTGAGGCCAATTTGCTTTTAGAGTCAATTTCCAAAGACTGACACAGAATCGTTCTGTAAATGCTTTTCTTAAATTGTGCTGTTCTGCAAAGCTGAGCCTCCCTGACAGTTCTCCAGCCCGTCTTCCTTGCTTTATGGCAATTTACATCAACACAAGCCCTGAATACTGTCAACTGACATAACTACTACAACAGGGAGTAAATAAACTTGGAAATAGACTCTGTTGGCTTCTGGTCATAAACGTAGAAATGGTGAGGTTCTCAAGTTTGTCTCTATTTAACACAACATGTTTTTTTATGGAGTGGATCCCAAAATTTAAAGTCAATTTACAAAAGTCAGAATTCTTGTTATGCATAAACAATAGCTAAGCCTTTAACCAAGAGAGGTAAATTGAAATTGCCTGCTCTAAATGGCTACAATATTTATTATTACTAAGATAAAAGATGATATGTATATAAGTTATACTATAAGTACATTTGACATTGCTAATAGGGTATTTTCCGTTTATTTTTTGGTTCCAAAGTTTCTCTAGGAATTTCCTTAGGTATTTTTCAAAATAATATGTGCTCTATAAATCAGTTTAGATAAGGTGCATATTTCTTACTCTAAAATAAGTTATTACAAAGGAGGATTGCTTAAAAGAGAATGGTAAGTTTTCCTACATAAATTTTATGTAAAATTACAGATTTATAACAGTTTTTATTTCTAGAAGGCTTACTGTAATGATCGATTACTCTAATATTTTGTGCATGTAAAAATAACAACAGTATAAACTTGGGAAATAGTGCTTGCTGCCTCGCTCACGACAACCATACAGACATTTCAACTGGCAAAACCTTGTCTTCCATGCAACTCTTGATGCATATTTGATTTGAGTTCTCGAAAGCAACCAATATCAGAAAACTAAAAGTGAGCATCAGAGGTGAATATTATGCAATTAATGTTAACATGATTAGGGATAATGATGGAGATTATTTTACCCATGCCTAAGTTTTAACACACTTACTACAGCTTTAGGCATAATAAAATCTTTATCGACATGACATATTAAAAACCACAAACCTCATCCAACTGTATACTATAAAACAAAATCCTAAGATAGTGACTGTAACTTTTGCAATCTTAAGGAAAAAAATCAACTTCTTCCAAGAGAAACTAAAATAATGTTGAAAATTTTATCTAATTTTTATAAACTTTTAAAAACATAGCTGAGAAATGACAGTCATCACTGCTCCCATCAGTACGAGAAATACTGAAGCAAAAATAAGTTGACAACATTTTATTTTGGGGATATCATTTTGGTGTATTCATTAATATTATGCTAATACTTCCATGAGAACCTATCTTCAAAAATAACAGACAGATGTTCAGAAGACGGGGGAGGGGGAACCTGGTGAACTGCTGAGTCACACTAGACTAAAAACTAAGTCTATCCCTTCATTTTGGACTTCTCTCTCCTACATATGCTAAAATGCTTTGTGACTCTCCAGGAACGGAAAAGAATGGCCCAACTCTGCCTACGAAACCATGTCTCCTCCATAAACACCATGTCCACTATTAATTAATCTCTAGAAGTGACACCAGGTCATCCCCTGTTCAGGCCTGGAAGAACACATCTTTTTGTTATGTTGGCATGATAGGTAAGCACATTGTTCCCCACCTTTTAAAACTTCTTAGAAACACATTTTTGAATTGGTGAAAAAGAGGACACTGAAAAACACAGGCGCTGGTCCATGACCGACTGTGTAAAGAGGCCATCGGGTGATGCCTTTCCCCACATTGTCGCCACCATCGGTCGCAATGACAAACGGAAGACAGAACTCAAGACATTTTGGCACATCATGAAATGCCTACAGCCACTGGCTGAGAACGCACTCACTGTCCTACTTCTTCAATTAGGATGATTGGAAAGAAACGAGAGAAGCCTGGAAATGAAGCTACCGAAAAGATGGAAAATATATTCTTGTGGCTCTTAAGGCACTGGATATATTTATTTATTTTCATGCAAAGAGATAGTAAGAGGAGAATGAATGACTATTTGCAAGCACGAGAAAAGTTACTGGAAGAGGAAAAGAACAGTAGTTGTCCTTTTTGCACAGAAGAAGATTTGAGTATAAAGTTCTTTTTACCTGGTACAATGAAGTAACTTAAAATGCTATTCATATTTTAAAATTAAATATATTCCTTTGGGGAAAATACATTTATATTTATTTATATTCTCTAAGCATATAATTTGCATTCTGCCCTGTCCAGTTAATATTAGGAAGCTAAAAGCTACAACATCTCCAACACTCATCTAAAAAATTCAGATTCCCCAATCTAGTATTTTAAATCCTTTAAGATAAGGACCTATAATTCTGATCTTATTTTCCCATGTGTTCTCCGCTTGAAATTACATATGTGTCTGCTCTGAAAATGACAGACTTTCCATCTCTGAACCTTGGAAGTCTTTTTCTACTCAGCCAATTTTTACTATTCTACTCTTCCCTAAAGGCCTCTCCTGATTTGTGTAACCAGACAGAATCCTGCAGCATTTGTTTCTGACCTGTTCCCTGCCCACATGCTCTGCGAAACTTCTTTGCACTGACTCTCTTAAGACAAACTAAGTCTTTCGCAAGGCCTCAAGTATGCATTTTATTGTATCTCCATTTGGATTTTTCTACTGTAGCCTAATGTAGTTAAGAATAGGGGTTTTTGTTTTTTAATTTTTCTATTCTGCTAACAGTTTCTTTTCTTTATTTTTTGGTTCCCCCCCTTTTATTAAGTCATATACACATAGATCATGAATACATTTATGCATTTGTGGGGTACAATGTGTTGAATTTTTATATAATTTGGAGTGCTTACATCAAACTCATCAACCTAGCTTTCACCTGCTTAATTATTGTCTTAAGATATTTATGTTCTATATTTGGTAGATTTGACTTGTACCCTTGCAATATGCTCCATAGGTGTGTCCCACCATTTACCTTCTATCAGACCTGCCCCGCCCCTCCTATTCCCTCCACTCCTCTCCTTCATCCTGGGCTGTAGTTGTGATCTATCTTTCATAACAAAGTGTGGGTAAATATAAATTGTTTTCATAAAAGTACTGAACACATTGGATACTTTTTCTTCCGTTCTCGAGATACTTTACTAAGGAGAATATGTTACAGCTCCATCCATGTAAATAAACATAAAAGAGGTAAAGTCTTTCCCCTGTAGGGGAAAAGAGTAGGGGTTTTGAGTGAGATTACCTGGGATCTACTGCCTTCTAACTTGGGTGAGTCTATTTTCTCATTTAGAAGAGAAACAGAGGTAGAACCCGACTCTTTAGGTGGTCACGAGGATTAAATTAGATCACAAATGTCAAGCACCTAAAATTGGCTTGATATATAAATAAGTAGGTATTCCAGGTTTATTAAATTAAACTAAAAAACTATTCCAAAATATTTTAAGAATCAGCATCTCACTCTGTTACACATGGCTAAACCAGGTGATCCCTGACCTTCTTAAATTTAACTATTTCATGCTCACCTTGTGTGGTTTTATGTGCAACTATAAGTTTAATACACATATTAAATCATGACTATGGGCTGAAATTAAAGCAAGCTGACAGTATATTCAATTTTTAAGAAAAAGAACAAAATAAAAAATGCATACACATTAGCCAAGTATATTATGGAATATAGCTTTAAATAGTGAGATCAATGGTGCCTTTTAGCTGTTTATTTCTTGAGGGTAGGGTACAGGTTTATTATTTGACTTTTGTATATTCAACTTGCAGACCCATCTTCCTATGACTAGAGTCCTGTCTGTGTATATTCACTAGTCTAACCGTAGAGCTAAACAGGATGTTATCCTGAGTTTCTTCCAGGCTTATTATATAATTTGATTAAGCAAAAATGACTATACTCATCAGTATCTCTCAAGTTCTTGTCTTTTTGTGAGCAGGGGAAGACAGATGAATATAATCAAAATGACTTTTTTATAATATGTAAGTAAGTAAGGCATAGACCCTTATTAAGTGCTGAAAACCTAAATATTAATATTTATCAATGTTGCTTAGTGCCCATAAATGGTATATTTAGTATAATAAAAACAGCACAATTTCCTAAGATTCTAAATCACCTTATTACCTATAAAAGTAATTATACTACTTTTGATTATTTTAAAGGCAAAACCTTTCCACAGTGATTTTGTCACTCACACTTTATCTATAATTGTTTTCTTACATGCAAAATGTAACAAATGAGAACGACAAATTTAATTTTATTTGATCACAATTGTCATTAATATGCCTCTGGAATACAGTGCCTTGCACAAAGTAGGCCCTCATTCCACAGGTAATGAGGATGTACGTGCTCGGTGCAAGTTTACTGGTCTGTCTCATTTTGTGCTGAGATTTTTAATCCCTGGCAAGTATTTTGTGATGTCTTTAAAGTCCCTACCATGTCTGTATAATGGGCCTTAATGAATGAGTCACTGTTTGTTTCCATGTTAGAGAAACTGAAATCATTATTCATGTTTACTTGCAGATGGTTAGCTTCCTATAAATATCTAAAATTTGCAGGAACTACAACATTTGTATGGGTGACAATACATATACCAAGAGTTAATTATTATGAATTTTGTTTACAAATGTTTTCCAAGCAGCCATGAAACTGTTTTTTGGTTTGGTTTCATTATTAATTCATCACTGTGTAAAAGGGAAGATGCTAATATAGACAGATTCTTCACGTGGGTCTCTGCTGTCTTAATATGTATACTTTATACACACATAATATTGCCATCACTTTAGTATCTTCGGTTCTCAGTTAATTAACTTTAAAATGTGATAAATACATTTAAAGGAAAAGACGCAGGAGAAGGAAGAAGGCCTGATAAGTTAGAGTTAGTGAAGAATTTCTTAAGGCAAAGCCACTGCAGGGACTTAAAAAAACAAAAATAAAGATTTACTGATGATGCAAGAACTGAAAGAACCTTTTGCTTTTCCCACTTATCTACCTGACTATGGCTTGTTGACCTCACCGTGCAGCCTGCAAGGTGGCTCACAGGCTGGGTGGTGCAGCCTCCAGCCAGAAGTAACAGCAACTATTCCCAAGGAGTGGTAAAGGGAACTAGAATTTATGTCAAGCATGGAGGCTTCGGATTTCCCTGTCTAAACATACCAGCACTGATTATATTTTACATTTGGTCACTTCTCTTCCATAGCGATTATCTATAAAATCTATCTGCAGATTACCAGAAACCCTTAATCCACACCCACAAGACTGACACAGCCTGTACTGCTGATTCCTACCCACTCTCCTCCTTGAAAGGAGGAGGTCTTTTCTTCCAAGTTGTGTTGTTGGCCCAGCATCATTTAATACAGAGTCATGGAAACAGAACTGGCTTCACAATCATGATTTCCCATCTTTGGCTTCATCATTTATTAACATGGTGTTTTTATGCATTTTACAGGATATTGTGGATCCTTCAGTTTCTCATTAGTAAAATAGAGACAATTAGTATTACGTAATTTATTGCATTATTTTAAAGAGTAAAGAAAAATACCTAGCTAATTCTTTCATTAAACACACCAGATGCTTGGGGTACAAGGATAAGTAGAAGAAGGTGTCTAGCTTCCTAAATAAGCTTATAGTTCAGTAGAGGAAGGCAAACAAATAAGGAAGTTGGGAAGCATTATAATAAACTTTGGTACAGGCACATTGGGAGTAAAAGGAAAGGAAAAGGAAAGGTAATCAGGGGAAGGCTTTCAAGAAAGAGTTCTGAGAAACTTATCTTTGACTAAGTCTTAAAAATATTCAGTCCTGTGATCAATTAAAGATTGCCACTGTTGCTGTCATTATCATCATGAGCACCACACCACCTCTTTCCTTCATGGAGCAAAAATCCTTTATCTCAGCGATCAACAACTCAATCTCCATGTTCATAGAAATCATGTTCTCACTGGGGCAGAGAGGATTGTGCCTCCTGAGCTGGGTTTATTTAAATTGCATTCAGAATCAATCCACTGTAATTAACTGGACAGCAGTAATCTATACAGGGTGATCCACTCATACCCCTGGCTTGGGACTTGCCTGGTTTTAGTACTGAACTTCTGGCATCCCAGACATCCTCCTCCCCCAATCCTCAGGAACACTTTTAAAACTGAAAGTCCCCATGTGTTGGGCAAAGAGGATCAACTGGTCACCCTAGGATCTCTGTTAATGGATAATGTGGCTTAAATTAGTAATTTTCCACTTCACCCATAATGCATTCATTTTGAAAATTTGTAACTGAAGATAATTTCTACTCACCCATCAGACACATTAACAATAACCTTTTATTAAGGATATGGTAATTACATTAGACATTATACTGAATTCAACTCATTACCTTAATTCACGGTTAAATGCAATCATGAGTAAATCCAAAGGATTAACCAAAAGGTAAAATGTCACAGGTTCATTTATAAAATGACATTCTCAGTGTCTAAAATAATGTGACATTTTATTATTTTGAAAGTAATAACATTGTTTTTAATCTTTACAAGATCAGAAAGGAGCAAGGTAATAATAACTTCCCGGAGTTAAGATACTTATATTAGCTCATGGAATTAAACCTGTATTCAAAAGTACATTAGCAAAGATTCCCCTTCGTTCTAATCAAAATGAGGGTGTTTCATTCAAGAATATTTGGATTTGTTATTTTGCTTTCAAGTGATTACATAGGGTGGACACAAAGTTCGTGCACAATTTAAAATAGTTTTAACATGGTAAATTGCACACAAACTTTATGGACAGCCTCGTCTAAGACCAGAGAAATAGATGGGGCCTGCAATTTAGTAATTACTCACTGCATGTCAAAAATAAAAACCATTTGACTCACTTGACCAGTCAACTTGTTTTGAAAAGTAAATATTAGATTATTTTGGTCATAAGCGCCCAAATTAATCCAGAATAATAATGTGGTTTCTTCTAACATAGAATAAACTTACAGTAGAAGAGAGGAGAGGAGGGGAATTCAGTCAAATTTGTTAATATATTAAGGTAGAAAATAAAGTGACAGTGTTTTTGAGAGAGCTAAATCTTAATTTTTTTGACACAGCTATAGTTATCCTGTGATGATAATTACTAGGCCCTAACTGGAGGGTATAGACCTATTTTCATTATTTTTAATTTTGCAAACTGCATTTCATTTATAGCATTAAAACTACAATTCTAGAACATAAACATGTACTATCTATTGTTAAGAATTTACTAAACTATTAATATGCTCAAACTGTTGGCATGAGAGCTCTGGAGTTCCAAAATTTATGATGGCTACAGGACATGGTACCTTTTATGTGCATGAAAATACAAATCACTCTTCATTTGTCTGGAATAGACAGAGTGCAAATGTTTACTATTTCTTTTCTTTTTTTCCTTTTTCTTGAGACAGGATCTTGCCACTTTTCTCAGGTTGGATTCAAACTCCTGGGCTCGAGCAATCTTCCTGCCTGGGCCTCCTGAGAAGCTGTGACTACAGATACCTGACGTCACATCTGACTGCTTTTTAATTTTCAATGCTATTCTTTGTCTTATATTTTTCATTTTTTATCCTATGCACATAGTGGCTAGTGTTTAATAGCCAACTTTTACCCCACTCAGTTCAAGAATCTTAGAAGGGTACAGGCGAATCTTACTAAATGCAGAATACAAATGTCTTCATATAATAACTGAGAAAATGCCAGGAAGGCTATGTTAATCAGTTTGATGAAAATAGTTCAGATTGTATATGAAACCAGCACATTGTACCCCTTGATTGCAC
>CAUYON010155354.1:0-46686 GCA_963573935.1 Arctocebus calabarensis | reverse complement strand
ACCTGATCAGACTGTGGCTGCAAATGGGTTTTACTCAGTCTGTGAGTTCCAGCCCTTTGTCTCAGCTTTCATCCCCTGAGGGCCAAGTTAAGCAAAGCAGCCCCTCTGCGAGTATTCTAATCCCTGCTTTGTGTCCCAGCCGGTACCGCCTCAGTAAATCCTTCATGTGCCTTGGTTGCCGGTCCACTCTGCTGGCACTGGCACCGGAGAAGCCCTCGCTTCCCCTGGCCACCCAGAAGACTGGGAGTGTCTCCTCAAAACATCCCCAGGGGTGCAGCTCTCCAGCTATTTTTCCTGGAGTTGGCTGCTGTTTCGTGCCTCAGGAGACCTTGCCACCAGCCAGGTCTCCTTACGGCTCTCTCGCCTTTCACCACTGAGAGCCGGAAAACCAGCACAGTTTAGCAAGTTTGCGCTGGTCCACACCCCTCGAGAAAATCTTCAAGAATCTGGACTCTGTGGGGAACAGGCCTCCAGACCTCAGGGTGAGAATGGAGGGGAACACCAGGAACACCAACTTGCAGGTAGAGAGTATATACAGTTTTATGCCTGGCTGGAGAGCACCACGGCACCCTATTAGGGGAAGGATGTGTGGTTTTTAGAGGGTCTCTCCCATGGGTTAGAGTGGGAGGACAGCCGAACTCTGCTCGCTTGTTTGTATGGAGGTATGAAGTATCCTGCGAACCTCTCTCATGGGGGAGGGGACTCCTATCCGCTTGGTGATGTGCTCTGGACCTTTTTGTTTGTGTCTTCGGGGTCTCAGATCACCCTAGCAGGGTTGATGTGCGCTCTTTGACCTTTTCTTTTGGCTCAGATCCAAACCATCGGCTTTCTTTTTGAGTTTCTGTCCTTTAACTCCTTTAACTCTCCTTCTGGATGGGAACCTCTGTGGAAAGCTGGCTACAGATCGCCATCTTGGCTCCTCCCCCCTTAACTTCTATTTTTTATTCTCTTTAGTTTGTACTCACTCTTCCCTTCATTTTGGAGTTTCTAAATCTACAAGTTTAGAAAATTGACTTTAGATTTTCCACCATTCATGTAATGATTCTATATTTCCTCTAAAGATTACCTCAGCTATATTTCAAAATTTTTGTAGGCTGTCTTTTCATTGTCATTCTCATGAAATACTGTTGTTGCTGCTTGTGATTTCCCTGTTTTCTTATGAGTTATTTAGATGTAAGTTGCTCAATTTCTGAACAGTTGAGAATTTTCTACATGTATTCTTGTTATTAATTTTTTATTGTGGCATTTGTGGTTAGAATATATAGTCTAAATAATTTCAAATATTTGCGTTTCATTAACTTGTTTTATGGTCTAGTACATGGTCTACCTTGGTAAATGTTCCATGATCATTTGGAAATCATATGTATTTTGAAGTTATGGGATAAATTTTTCCATGAATTGTCAGTTAGACTAAATTTGTTGATAGTATTATTTAGGTTATTGTAAGTAGACTGAATAATGGTTCTCTCCAAATTTCCATGCCTTGAACCCATGAATCTGTTAATTTATATGACCAAAGTGATTTTGCAGATGTGATTGTATTAAGGATCTTGAAGTGTGAAGATTATTTTGGATTATCTAGGTATGAAGTGTAATTACAAGAGCTCCCAAGAAAGAGGTAGGAAATTCAAGGAAGGTATGTGCTGACAGTTGCAGGGATGTGGCTATGAGCCAAGGAAGGCTAGTAGCCTCTGAACTTAGAAAAGACAAAGAATGGGTTTTTCCCTGATTCTATAGGATTGTACGTCTGCTGACACCTTAATTTTATTTTTCAAAGAGTTCCTGCTTTGAATTTTGGACTTTCATAATTGACAAATAATAAATTTTTATTTTTCTAAGCCACTAACTTTGTGGTATATATTAAAGGAACTACAGCAAATGAATATATTTCCTTATATTTTGTCCACATTTCAGTTAATGTGAAAGAACTATCAAAATCTGTAATTCTGTCTGTGGTTTTATATCTCTTACTTAGTTATGTCAATCGTTGCTTTATACTTTTTTTTTTTGTTTTTTTGGCCAGGGCAGGGTTTGAACCCACCACCTCTGGTATGTGGGGCCAGCACCCTACTCCTTTGAGCCTCACGCACAGCTCTGCTTTTACATTTTTTAAAACATTTCAATCAAATGCATACACATTTAGAGTTTAACCCATTTGAAATGACACCTCTTCACTCTCTCAGTTTAATAGTCTCAAACTTATAATTGGAATGTTTTTGTCCATTGTAATGTAATGTCTGATGGGCTAGGTTTAAGTCTAGCATCTCATCCTCATTTATATGAAAAATCTTTAGGATTCCCTTCCATTTTCTATTCCATCTGCTCTTTAGCTGTGACCTTTGGTAGTGGTGTTTTTATTGTTGTTATAGGACCAAATGTGCATTTGTAACTGTCACGTTCCATCTTGAATTAGTATAATTCATTTCATATATAAGAAACCTAAAACCATGTCATTCCACACTCTCCTCTCTTTTATATTACTGTTTTCTATGTTTTGATTAAAAATATTTATAAACTCACAATACCATAACTTTTGCTGTAAGAGCTTATGGAATTTTAAATAATTGAATAACATAGAAGTTAATATTCATTTGTATTTTCACATGTTCACAATTTTCTTATTCTTTCATTTTGCTGATAATTCAAATTCCCATTGACATAATTTTTCTTCTTCCTCCTCACATTGGCATTTTTTAAATTTTGTATGTAGCTTCTGTGGATTATGGCAACACAATTACCTCAAACTTCACTAATTTGGTTTTGCCTTCATTTTGTCTTAATTTTTTAAGAATATCTTTTGATGACTGAATACTGGGTTGGCAGCATTTTATTTTACACTTTAATTATATCATTCCAATGTCTTCTGATATTCGTGCTTCTGAAAAGAAATAAGCCTTTGTTCTTTTTGTGGTTCTCTTGCATATAATTGCTTTTATCTATATCCTTAAAGTTACTTTTTAAAATTCATGATTTTAGATTCTTAAGACTATAATTTACCTAGGTATGATTTTCCTAGGTTTATTCTGCTTAATGTTTACTGAGATTCCTGAATTCAGGAGCTGATGTTTTTGGTCAAATTTAGAATTATTTAACCAGTATTTCTTCACCTATTTACCATACCATTATTTCTCTTTTCTCATTTTGAAATTCAAATTATTCCCTCTTTGTTTTATCAAATATTTTTAAAAATTCCCTCATGTACCTTTTTTTGAATATACTTTTCAATATTACTTATTTTTTTGTGCTTTAATACAGTCTCCAAGCAATTTCCTTATAGTTGATATCAATGAAGCATCCGGATAATTTTTGGAACTGTCTCTAGTGACGATAGTTTTTATTTAAAGGTCTATGTTTCTAATTTTTGTATTTTTCATTCTTTTTTAAAATCATATATTGGACATTGTGGATAATACTACTCCTTAATTTTCTGCATCTCCATTGTTAATGAGTGTGAACTCACACAAGACACAAAGGGCTTGTTTGAACACTGTGCTAAGCAACTTGACTAAACTTTAGCCTGGCTCCCACCTGTACTAGGTTGTGTCCTAAAGGTGACACTAGACTCTGTGCTAAAACACTGCTTAAGAAAATGTAATGCTGCTGAACTGCAAAACTTACATTGTTCTAATACACTTTGCTAAAACATTGCCAGCAATTATCCCCTTAATTTCTTTCTGTAATATCTTATTTCTCTACATCCCTGCTGGTCCTCTTTTTGCTTCTCTTTTTTCAATTCTCCATCATGTATTTTGTTGCCTTCATTTTCCTTTTAAAAACCTCAGCCATCCTTGTCTTAGTTGAGGTTGAGCTCAATTCATCCTGGAGTATCTCTCTCTAGCTTCAGTACTCTGTAAAGGGTTGTATTGTTGCCTTTAACAAGCTTCAGTACTCTGTAAAGGGTTGTATTGTTGCCTTTAACAAGGGTCTCGTGTGTCTCTCTTCGGTGTCACATATTCATAAGCAATATATCTTTTTTCTCTATGATCATTTAAAATTACTTCTTTACCTATGATGCTCCATAATTGTGGTACTCTGCCCTTACTTTGAAAAAATCACTAATATATAGTGGGAAGGGCAAGATGGCATACTGGAAGCAGCTTTTGAAAGAGGCTCCTGTCCAAAAGGAAAGATAACATCCAGAAACTTCCCAATTAACCTGAAGACTGGGAGCCCAGCTGAGAGAGTGAAGTGATAACTGCAGGTCTGTTCTGCTGGGGAAAGCTGCGACTCCAAGAAAGCAAGTTCCAGGCAGAAAAATTGAACTAAAGACTTCTCTGCCATTCTGAACTTCCAGGACACCCTTCGCCCCCTTACCTGAAAAACCAGAAGCCTAACCTCTGATGAGATGGAGGGAGGAGGTTCTGAGCACCGCACATTCACCCTCTCTGCCAGACCAAGTGCCCGGCTGACAAGAGACTCGGGGAACCCTCTGAGCGTTCCCATTCACCACACTGCACACTCACCCAGGGCAGGGACTCTGCCAGTGACTATGTACTCTAGCGCCCGACTGGCCTCCACCCACCCCGGCCACAAACTCGAGGAAACGCACAAACTGCATCCTCCATCCCGCACTCTCCCTGCCTCCACACTTGTTCCGCCTGTATAGCCAGGGACTCTGGAAGCCATGTGACCCGGGTGCTCCCTCCTGTGCCCTCCCTGCCTCTTCCCGCAGCCCTCCACCTGTCCAGAGACTTCTGAAGCTTTAGGCTCTCTTTGCCAAAGTCACCGGGCACCAGCACCCCCCACCCTGCTGCAGGATCGAAGGTGCGGCGCTCTGGAGCTGCTCCCACAGCCAAACTCCCTGGCTGGAGCAGTGCCAGAGAAGCTACACAGGGTCACTCCCTACAAAGATTCAACAACAATAGAGTGATCCCACTGGGGTCTAATCTTGGAGAGACACCTCCCCAACTCTGAGGAAGGCCAGAGGGAATGGTGAAAAACAATCATGCGGTGAAATCAACAGAAAAACTCTGGCAATATGAATAATCAGATTAACTGCCCCAAGAAATAACAAGGCAGACACGGCACAAGATCCCATACATAAACAAATGGCTGAGATGTCAGAAATTGAATTCAGAATCTGGATAGCAAATAAGATCAACAGAATGGAGGAAAAGATGAAATTAGAATTTCAAGCAGTAATCCAAAGAAAAGTCTCAAGAATTCAATGAATTCAAAGACAAAATGACCAAAAATTTTGACACATTGAGACAAGAAGTTGCAGCCCTCAAAGATCTGAGAAATACATTAGAATCCCTCAGTAACAGAATGGAGCAAGCAGAAGAAAGGATTTCTGACATGGAAGACAAAGCTTTTGCATGCTCCCAAATGTCCAAAGAGGAAGAGAAATGGAAGGCAAAAACAGACCACTCTCTCAGAGAGCTCTGGGATAATTAGAAGAAAACCAATATTCGCCTCATATGGATCCCTGAAAGTGATGAAGTGGCTTCACAAGGTGCAGAGTCTCTTCTTCATGAGATTATGAAAGAGGACTTTCCAGACATGCCAAGAGATTCTGAAATTCAAGTAGCAGACAGTTTCAGCATGACCCAACCTGAATAAGACATCCCCCAGGCACATCATAATCAATTTTACAAAAGTTAATATGAAGAAGAAAATTCTGAAAGCAGCCATATGTAAGAAAACCATAAACTACAAGGGTAGAATATTAGAATAACTGCAGATCTCTCTGCTGAAACCCTTCAAGCTAGAAGAGGATGGTCATTGACTTTTAATCTCCTAAAACAAAATAACTTCAACCCAGAATCCTGTATCTAACTAAACTGAGTTTCATTTATGATGGAGAAATTAAATACTTTAATGATATATACATGTTGAAGAAATTTCCTGTAACTAAACCAGCTCTCCAGGATATTCTCAGACCTATATTCCACAATGACCAGTGTAATGCTTCACTGCAAAAGTAAACCCACTCAGAAACTTTTGATCAAATTTCAGCCTTCACAGTCATGAAAGGATTAAAAATGTCCGCCAGACTTTCAAAAGGCTTATCAATATTCTCAATTAATGTGAATGGTTTAAGTTGTCCTCTAACAAGGCACAGGTTGGCTGACTGGATTAAAAAACTCAGGCCTGATATCTGCTGAATACAAGAATCTCATCTTACCTTAAAAGATAAATATAGACTCAAGGTGAAGGGATCATCATCTATATTCCAGGCAAATAGAAAGCAGAAAAAAGCAAGTATTTGCAGGTATAGTAGGCTTTAAACCAACCAAAATAAGGAAGGATAAGGATGGACACTTTATATTTGTTAAAGGTAACACTCAATATGATGAGATTTCAATTATTAATACTTATGCACCCAACCAGAATGCACCTCAATTTATAAGAGAAACTCTAACAGACATGAGCAACTTGATTACCTCTAGCTCCCTAGTAGTTGGAGATTTTAAAATGCCTTTAGCAGTGCTGGATGGATAGATCCTACAAAAATAAGCTGAGCAAAGAAATTTTAGATTTAAACTTAACCATTCAACATCTGAATTTAACAGACACATACAGAATATTTCATCCCAACAAAACTGAATACATATTCTTCTCTTCAGCCCATGGACCATATGACAGAATCAATCACATCCTAGGTCACAAGTCTAACCTAAGCAAATTCAAGAAAAATAGAAATTATTCCATGCATCTTCTCAGACCATCATGGGATAAAATTTGAACTCAATAACAACAGGAATCTGCATACTCATACAAAAACATGGAAGATAAATACCCTTATGCTGAAGGATAAATGGGTCATAGATGAAATGAAGAAGGAAATTATCAAACTTTTGGAACAAGATCACAATGAAGACATAAATTATCAGAACCTCTGGGATACTGCAAAGGCAGTCCTAAGAGGGAAATTTATAGCACTGCAAGCCTTCCTCAAGAAAAAGGAAACAGAGGAAGTTAACAACTTAATGGGACATCTCAAGCAACTGGAGAAGGAGGAACATTCCAACTCCAAATCAAGCAGAAGAAAAGAAATAACCAAATTTAGAGCAGAATTAAACGAAATTGAAAACAAAAGAATTATATAACAGATTAATAAATCAAAAAGTTGTTTTTTTGAAAAGGTCAATAAAACTGATAAACCTTTGGCTAACCTAATCAGGAAAAAAAAAGTAAAATCTCTAATTTTATCAATCAGAAATGGTAAAGATGAAATAACAACAGACCCCTCGGAAATTCAAAATATCCTTAATGAATATTACAAGAAACTTTACTCTCAGAATTATGAAAATCTGAAAGAAATCGACAAATACTTGGAAGCACGGCACCTACCAAGACTTAGCCAGAATGAAGTGGAAATGTTGAACAGGCCTATATCAAGTTCTAAAATAGCATCAACTATATAAAATCTCCCTAAAAAGAAAAGCCTGGGACCAGAAGGCTTCATGTCAGAATCTACCACACATTTTAAGAACTAGTACCTACATTACTAAATCTCTTCCAAAATATAGAAAAGGGACGAATACTACCCAACACATTCTATGAAGCAAACATCAACTTGATCCCTAAACCAGGGAAAGACACAACAAGAAAAGAAAATTATAGACCAATATCACTAATGAATATTGATGCAAAAATATTCAACAAGATCCTAACAAACAGAATCCAACAACACATCAAACAAAACATGCACCCAGAGCAAGTGGGCTTTATCCCAGTGTCTCAGGACTGGTTCAATATATGCAAATCTATAAATGTAATTTGGCACATAAACAAATTAAAAAATAAAGACCATATGATTATCTCAATTGATGCAGAAAGTGCTTTTGATAATATTCAGCATCCCTTCATGATCAGAACACTTAAAAAAATTGGTATAGAAGGGACATTTCTTAAACTGATAGAGGCCATCTACAGTAAACTCACAGCCAATACTGTATTGAAAGGAGTTAAATTGAAATCATTTCCACTTAGATTAGGAACCAGGCAAGGATGCCCATTGTCCCATTGCTCTTTAACATTGTAATGGACATTTTACCCATTGCAATTAGGGAAGAAAAGGTGATCAAGTGTATCCACATAGGGTCAGAAGAGATCAAACTTTCACTCTTCTCAGATGATATGATTGTATATCTGGAAAACACCAGGGATTCTACTACAAAACTTCTAGAAGTGATCAAGGAATACAGCAATGTATCAGGCTAAAAATCAAAGCCAATAAATCTGTAGCCTTTATATATGCCAACAATAGCCAAAGCGAAAAAATAGTCAAAGACTCTATTCCTTTCACAGTAGTGCCAAAGAATATGAAACATTTGAAATATTTGGTAAATATGAAATATTTACCTAACAATGGACGTGAAAGATCTCTATAAAGAGAACTATGAAACTTTAAGAAAAGAAATAACTGAAGATGTTAACAAATGGAACAACATACCATGCTCATGGCTGGGAAGAATCAATATTGTTAAAATGTCTATACTACCCAAATATATAATTTTAATGCAATTCCTATTAAAGCTCCATTGTCATATTTTAAAGGTTTTGAAAAAATAATACTTCATTTTACAAGGAATCAGAAAAAACCTCGAATAGCCAAGACATTACTCAAAGCAGGAGGAATCACGCTACCAGATGTGAGACTCTACTCTAAATCGATAGTGATCAAAACTGGCACAAAAACAGAGAGGCAGATGTTTGGAACAGAATGGAGAACCAAGAGATGAATTGAGATACTTACCATTATTTGATCTTTGACAAACCAATTAAAAACGTTCAGTGGGGGAAAGACTCCCTATTTAACAAATGGTGCTGGGTGAACTGGCTGGTGACCTGTAAAAGACTGAAACTGGACCCACACTTTTCACCATTAACTAAGATAGACTCACAGTGGATTAAAGACTTAAACTTAAGACATGAAATTATAAAAATACTAGAAGAAAGTGCAGGGAAAACTCTTGAAGGAATATGCTTAGGTGGATATTTTATGAAGAGGACTGACTCCCCAGGCAATTGAAGAACTATCAAAAATACACTACTGGGACCTGATCAAAATAAAAACCTTCTGCACAGCCAAGAACATAGTAAGTATAGCAGGGAGACAGCCCTCAGCATGGGAGAAAATATTTGCAGGTTATGCCTCCAACAAAGGTTTAATAACCAGAATCCACAGAGAACTGAAGCAACAAAAGAACAAGTGATCCCATCTCAGAGTGGGCAAAGAACTTGAAGAGAAAGTTCTCTAAAGAAGACAGGTGCATGGCCTACAGACACATGAAAAAATGCTCACCATTCTTAATCATCAGAGAAATGCAAATCAAAACTACTTTGAGATATCACCTAACTCGAGTAAGATTAGCCCACATAACAAAATCCCAAAACCAGAGATGTTGGTGTGGATATGGAGAAAAGAGAACACTTCTGCACTGCTGGTGGTAATGCTCAGTAGTACATTCCTTTTGGAAGGATGTTTGGAGAATACTTAGAGATCTAAAAATAGACCCACCATTCGATCCTGTAATTCCTTCACTAAGTATATACCCAGAAGACTAAAAATCACATTATAACAAAGACATCTATGCCAGAATGTTTATTGCATCCCAATTCATAAATACTAAGTCATGGAAGAAGCCCAAGTGCCCATCGACCCATGAATGGATTAATAAATTGTGGTACATGTACACCAGGGAATATTACACAGCCTTAAAGAAAGATGGAGACTTTATCTCTCTCATGTTTACTTGGATGGAGCTGGAACATATTCTTCTTAGCAAAGTATCTCAAGAGTGGAAGAAAAAGTATCCAATGTACTCAGCCCTACAATGAAGCTAATTGAAAGGTTTCATATGAAGACTATAACCCAACTATAGCATAAGAATATGGGAAGGGAGTGGGGGGAGGTTGCGTTGAAGGGAGGGTAATTGGTGGGGCCACACCTATGGTACTTCTTAGAAGGGTACAGGCGAAGCTTACTAAATGCAGAATATAAATGTCTTCATACAATACCTAAGAAAATGCCATGAAGGGTATGTTAAACAGTTTGATGAAAACATTTCAGATTGTATATGAAGCCAGCACATTGTACCCCTTGATCGCACTAATGTATGCAGCTATGATAAAAAAAAAAAAAAAGAATTTCTCAAATTAGAAATTTTATAAAAAAAAAAAAAGAAAAAATTCTTGCCTTTAAATGAAGAAGTGATAATCATGGGAGAGAGAGATGGCTACAGGCTGAGGCCTTCTCACACTGGAAAGATAAGCTTGAGCAATTGCCATGAGATTTTAGAGCTAAACATACTGTGCCCAGAGAATTAAGGGCACGTCAATTCCAACTAAGCTATCCATGATGACAGGTTTGATTGTCTCTCCATCTACTATGAATGACACAAATGTGGAAACTCACAGACAGGCAGTGTTTATTTATATCAGGATACCTTAGTCTCCCAACCAGCTGGGACTACTTGCACACACCTCCAAATCCAGACAAATTTTTAATATTTTTGTTTTTTGTATAGACTGGGTCTGACTATGCCACTCAGGCTTGTCTTGAACTCCTGGCCTCAAGGGATCCTCCCTTTTGGCCTCCCGAATTGCTGGGATTACTGGTGTCAGCCACTGCACTTGTCCTGCAATTTCCCACTCTTGACTGATTCCTTGCCTTTTGCTGAACTCACTGTACTTGGACACACTCAGAAATATGAAGAGATACTACAAGGTGGTGTCCTGCTTCCTCAGGTCTTCCTGTGGTTCTAGGAGTGAGGAACAGAAGAGCAAAATTACTTCCATGTTTAATACAAAGCCTCTTGGGATACAAGTGTGTCACTTGTTTGTTTTTTGTTAGTTCAAAGGAGAAGAGTAGAAAATATTTTAAAAATTACCAAACTGAATTCTTTAAAATGGGTCCCTAAGTTTGTCTTGATGAAGGGTCCTTTGCTTGAAATCTTTAGGCTGAGTAGAAAAAAGACAAGAAGTAGGAGGAGGCCTGATAGGTGAGTGTAAGAGTTAGTTGGATAGTTGCAAGGCCATAGCAGGTGCTTGGGGTCCAGTAAAGAGTACAGATTTCTTTCTTTCTATTTTTTTAGACAGAGTCTCACTTTGTTGCCCTGGGTAGAGTGCTGTGGCGTCACAGCTCATAGCAACCTCCAACTCTTGGGCTTAAGCGATTCTCTTGCCTCAGTCTCCCAAGTAGCTGGGACTACAGGTGCCCGCCACAGCACCCAGCTATTTTTTTTTTTGTTGCAGTAGTCATTATTGTTTGGCAGGCCTGGGCTGGGTTTGAACTTGCCAGCTCCGGTGTATGTGGCTGGCACCCTAGCCACCAAGCTACTGGCTCCAAGCCAAGAGTACAGATTTCTTAATTTCAGTTTTAGCAGCTTCAAGAGCCATGACCTCTACACTTGATCTTAGCCAAAAGGTGGAGAAGCAATAGAGCCATGACCTCTAGTCCTTTAAAAACACCTTAGGTGCAGGAGGAAATGGTAATGAGGGGGTCCCACAAGCTTTCCATTTACAAATCAGCATTAAAATGCCTTTGAGTTCTGGGGCTTGCTCCTTTTTGATAGTGTAACAGAACTTCAAGTGAGCATTTCCATAGCTAAGGCCAGCAGAGGGATGGAGCACACAGCCTGACGTCCTGTGATCAACTAGCAGGGAGTATACGTCTCACTGTCGCATTATAATCAAACTGCTATGGACCTAAAACATTCAAAATCCAGTGCCCCAGCTTGTCTTTTCAAGACGGGGTGTTTTAGATTTTTGTTGAAGGTAATGTATATCTGGAATGAAAATGGCAACTATAGCATACCAAAAGTAATGATAATGACAATGACAACTGAAATTGAGTCTTTACTATTTGTTAGACGTTGAACTTGCACCAGGA
Organism: Arctocebus calabarensis; assembly: GCA_963573935.1. Taxonomy (NCBI): domain Eukaryota; kingdom Metazoa; phylum Chordata; class Mammalia; order Primates; family Lorisidae; genus Arctocebus; species Arctocebus calabarensis. The sequence continues at coordinate 34,844 of CAUYON010155354.1, read as the reverse complement.
AGCTTATTGTATATAATTCTCACAGCAACCCTGTAATACTGGTGCTATCTTTATTATCTTCATTGTATAACTGAGAAAATTGAGGCCAGAGAGACTGAAATTACATGCCTAAGGGACTCACAGCTAATAGGTGGCAAAACGGTGATTCAGAACTTGACTATTATTCTCAAAAGCCCACAAGCGCCAGCTTCCTAGAGTTAAAAACGAAATTGTCATTCTTTTATCATCATCACTATTTAACATTTTCCACAAGGTTGGCCTAACCATCAACCATTGTGCTTTTGGAAAAAAATTTCTAATGGTATGCTCACTGCCCCCACAGCCCCTTCCATCTGTTTCTTTGCAAAGATGATTGACGACTCAGCCTAGAGTCTCAAAACGCTGACAACATCTGCAGCCCCAGGAGCTCATTGAAAGTAACTAACTGGAAAGTCATTAACTGATGCAGTAACTATTTTCTGTCCCCAAGAGAACCTCAGTAGCTGGGAGCAAGACTCTTGGGCCCCACATGGAGAGCCCAGCATAGGAATATATAAGGTGGTCCATGGTCCAACCAGTGCCATTGGAAGTACAGGCTAAGGACTTACTTCAGATGAAATGATATTCCAGCATCATATTCTTTTATTACAGTTAAAGCAGCAAAGGGTTAATTAAAAGCAATATCTCCCATCTCTCTTTTCTCCCTTGCCAAAGCGTGACTATACTTTCAGTTCATTTCTGCAGTCTTAAAGATATTTTATTGCCTGCTAAACTAAGTTTTCTCTAAATTGCTAGAGAAGAAAAACACCCCAAACTGCTTATTCCATCAAAACTGGTTCCTATATTGTATTGGCCAAAATGAAATCCACTAATCCAGGACACTAAAGTTGATAATATGAGAGAGGGGTGCTTGATAAGATTTTAACAAATCCTCTGGAGTCACAGTTGGTCATTACTTAACTTGTCAATCTTGTGTATTCAGTAGGAGCCTCTCCACTCCCCTCCCCACACTGGATAATTGCATTCAGTCATATTGTGTGTGTTACTGTCCTATTAGCACCCAGAGGAAAGAGACAGGACCAATCAGCTTCATAGAGCATTTAGACAAGCCTAACAGGATGCTGAAGTGCTGGTCATGATGACACGTGGTAAATTTGCCCTCTGCTTGATAACAGGGTTGACTGCCTGGGGGCGGGTCACAGGACTTCCTGCCAGTCCTATTCCTCAGGTCTTAGACATTTAAGTCTAATAGTACTCCAAGGATACAGACTGCCAAGGCTTTCTCCTTGTGGTGTGACACAGAGCACATTCAGTAGCCTGACCTGACATCCTGGCTCTGCCACATTCTTGTCACAGGCCCCAGTGTAATAATTTAATTTTCCTGAATCTCACTTTTCTAATCAGTGAAATGAGAACAGGACTTCTTTTCTGTCCTGCCTCACTAGGCTTTGGTGTGGTTCAAATGAGAAAAAACTGTAGAAAAATGCTTTGCAGAATAGGTAAGTACTTAAGTACTAGAAAAATATATTGCCAGCTGAGGATTTTGAGTCGGCTGTGTGAGTGTCGGGGTAGGGGGAGAGAGAGAGAAGCGTGTGTATTATGAGAGTACAAATAGAGACTGGCTAGTTTGAAGGACTTAGACTATTATTTTTTATTATTTTATCATTTTAGTACTTTCTCTACTCTTGAAAAATTGGCCAAGAATTATGGTCACATTTTTAGCACCTGCTTTGACTACCTCCTAGGAAAAACACAGAAAGGTTATTATTAGTCTACCTCATACTTCCTAAACAAAAAGGAATTCATTTAGTTCTGAATGTTTATCCAAGGCATGGAAACGTTGCCTTAATTCTTTAGCTATCTGTAGTGCCATCAAGTTTATCCAAATATTTGACCTAAATTCTATGTACTGTCACTTAAGGCCATTATGTGTAGTTCTCTCCACACCAGTTAATCTATGTAACAGTATTCTATCTGGCTCATTCCTTCCTTTTATATTTCTGTAGATAGTTATCTAATGCCCAAATGCCTTCATTTTATTTTTGAGCCAGTTCTCTTCTCTTATTCTTGAGTCAAAGACCATCATTTGGAAATATTTATCGCTTTTACTTGGTCTCCTATGAAATCTAAAATTCATTTCATCTACTCATTTAAATACAGGATCACCGGCTCTTACTTGTCCTTGCTCTGTGAATCAGTTGGGGGGGCTCTTCTCTACATAATTTGCAATTTTTCTATCACTGCGTGACTTTCTCTGCTCACCTCAAATAACCCAAGGTGAGCAGGAAGGAAAAAGCACTTTCCCTGGGTAAGGTGGCTCTTACCACAAAGACTTCACAGCAGATGCAAAGGCCACTAGTCTTGGTAAAGGCGTGAGTTATATCCAAGAGGGCAGGTCTCGTCATGGGGCCTCCTGTTAAGACAATGCACTGGGGCCTGGAAATACAGAAAAGAGGATGTGAGAATTGGCCATCACGAAAAGCCTGTGAGCCCAGAACCACCCCTGGACAGAAAGCTTGGAAGTGGGACAACTTCTCCCCTCGGGTCTTGCATTTCCTATTAGAATTCTTGAATCATCTTGCCTGCCTACCTTGAAATCTTTGTATTCTTACTTTAGTTAATTAGAGCAAATGTGTAAAGTAAGGAGAAGGTGGTCTTGTGGGCCCCTGGTCATTTTTCCCCTGGACACTACACTATTCCAAATCCCAACACAAGGCATCCTTCTCCAATAAGTATTTTTATGCTGTTTTCTATCATCCTCCTTACACCCTTGTGTTTTGAAATTCCATGTAAAACCAGATACAGCTAATGAGGGGTTGAAAGGGTTATTTGTAAGAGAATCTAGTAGGCTCTAAAGCCTAAAGATGAGTGGAGACAATGCCTGTGAGTAAGGTGTGTGGGCATTTAAAGACATCTCTTTGACATTGCACCACTTAAGCCATCTTTTTATCTCCAGGCGTGGAAGGCGCCATGGCACTGGGAGGGGCTATAGCTGGGGGTGGACATAGCTCAGCGGGGAAGGAAAGAAGCACTCATGTATAGGAGGTGCTGTCGTGAAATGTGGCAGTTTTGTCTGACTGCTTACTTTTAGAGTGTATGCAGACAGCTTATAACTACTCTAATGCACTTGCTTCCCATAAAGGAGAACCACTTCTATGGTGAAACAACCCTGGGATGCCAGAGAGGCCAACTTCACCTGAAATTTTTTACATGGTCTTCCACTGTAGTTAAGTCCAGAGCGTTGTCTAAAGCACTCACGTAGGAAAGGGCCTGTGTGGATGAGCCCCAGTTCACATCTGCGGGTAAAGGAGGAAATTGGCACAAAATGCATTGACCTTTTCTTCTGTACACCAAGAATAATTTCTTACAAGCCATTCCCCTTTATGATTTTCCTTGGCCGTGCCAACAGTGATGAGTGCCCAAATGAGAGAAAATATAATGTAGTATTTCCTAAAAAGCACATCCTGCTAGGAACACTGTGTTAATTCTCAGAAGTGAGACTTCTTTCCAGTGAAGAATCAGACAATGAAACTATAGTCTCAGAAATCTAGTTTGCTGGGAGAGGCTGTATGCTAACCACACTGCAGGCAGATAAACTTAGGAAGATGGTCAGCCCCTGAATAAATTCAAATTATCTCCACTAATGTTTTAATCTAGAGGAAAAGCAGCATTTCCTATACACAAATGGTGGGCAATCTTCTTTATATTTTGAATCATAAAGCTAAGTAGCTCAGAAATTCTTGCCTCTGAAGTTCATGGAGAGGGTCAAAGCACTCTGGCAAGCAATTTAGTTTGATCTTTTAAAACCTAATCTTTATCAGAAGGGAGGTCAGCTCTACCATTTCTTGTCTTTTCTTTTTTTTGTATTTGCTCTTTCACAAATTTAAATATTAAATGGATCCTCCAAGTTTTATGAGAAGAAGCCCGTAATAGGAAGGTACAGACATAACCTAGAAGACAGACAGAGCTAATTCTCCCCAGCCTTGCTCTGGAGAGTCAAGGAAATAGGTGGGGGATAATTACCTGGAGATAAAGAAGATTAATACTGATTAAATGTTGACTGTGTATCAGGCGTTGAGCATACCATAGGCCATTTATTTTTATAGGGATGAAGTATTTTTTATAGGGACATTTATATGCAAAGAATGAACCTTGAACCATACCTCATACCATATGCAAAAATTGACTCAAAATGGATAATAGACCTAAATATAGTTCCCAAATGCATTAAACCTTCTTCCATAAGAAGTTTGTGACCTTGGAATAGGGAAAGATATCTTAAATCAGATGAAACAGGATGAACAATAAGAGAAAAAACAAGCAAGTCTTCATAAAAATTAAGACCTTTTTATTTTTTCAAAAAAACCAGAAGGAAAATAAAAAGAGAGTATGCAGATCTGGGAAAAAATATTTGCAAAACACAAAATGCTAAAGGATTTGCATCCAGAATGCATAAAGAACTCCCACAACTGAATAAGAAAATAAACAACTAAAAAATATGCAAAGAGTTAAACAGACATTGACTAAAGAAGATATATGGGTAGCAAATAAAATGTTCACCATCATTAGTCATTGGGAAATACCACAGTGAGATAGCACTATTGGAATGGCTTAAAAAATAAAAAAATAACCTTAGCAAAGATACAGGGCAGCTAGGACTCTCCTTCATGGCCTGTAGGAATGGAAAATAACACTGCTGCTATGGAAAGTAGTTTGGCAGTTTCTTATAAAGTCGTGTAGCCACTTAACTACACATATATTATCAGAAAGCCCAGCCCTAGATATTTACCTGAGAGAAATGAAAACTTGGGTCCACATAAAGTCCTGTGGGTGAATGCTCATAGCAGCTTTACATAGAATTACCCTAAACTGGAAACAACCTAGATATCTATCAACTGGTGATTAGAAATTTTTAAAGATTTATGGTACATTCATACAATAGAATACATACAACTCAACAATACAAAATAACACTCTTCACATACATGCAAAACATGGATAAATTTAAAATGATTAAATTAAGTGAAAGGTGGTAAACTCAAAGGCTATATAATGTATGGCCGGCTGTTATGATATTCAGGAAAAAGCAAAGCTAAAGACTCAGAAATTGGAAAAGCAGTTGCCAGGGGCTAAGTTGGGGAAAAGAAATTGACTACATATCACTAATGATGAGTTGGGGTAAGGGAATGTTGGAGGATGATGGAAATATCCTATTTAATTAATAAATTAATTTATTTTTTGAGACAGTCTTACTTTGTCACTCTTGGTAAAGTGCTGTGGCATCAAAGCTCACAGGAACCTCCAACTCTTGGGCTCAAGTGACTCTCTTGCCTTAGTCTCCCTGGCAGCTAGGACTACAGGCACCCATCACAACACCCGGCTATTTTTAGAGACGTGGTCTTGCTCTGGCTCAGGCAGGTCTCGAACCTGTGAGCTCAGGCAATCCAACCACCTCGGCCTTCCAGAGTGCTAGGATTACAGGTGTGAGCCACTGCATCGGGCCTCGAAATATCCTGTATCTTAATCATGGTGATGGTTATAAGCCTGTATACGTTTTTCAAAGCTTGTAGACTGTACATCTTTTGAATAAAAGGAGTGAATTTTACCGTAGGTGAATTATAGCTAATGTTAAATATATATAAAGTAACAAAGAAAAAAAATTCCTGCAAGGTAATTACTGCAATCTCTGCTTTACTCTCAGAGTGAGAAGAAGGGAGGGAGTGTAGGGGGGCTCTGACCTCTCGGCACTGCACTCTGTGTAGCCTCTCCCAGCTTCAGTCCACCTGGTTCTAAAGTCAACAACCAAAGTTCAGATCCAATTACATTTCTCCAGTTGAATAACCTCTGGCAACATCTTGCTGCTCACATTATATTCTTTAGCATAACATTTAAATCTCTTATTTATCTGGTCACCCTTCCAGGCTCACCCTGTGCCCCTTCTCCTTAGCTCTCATGAACTTCGAGTGTGCTGAAGACCTTGAGGCTTCCCTAATAGGCCCCTAGCTACTTGTTGGTATGCGTCCTTAACTTCCTTCCTGCTTTGCCTTCTGACTAGAATAGCATACCCTGACTCTGTCCAATTAACTAACCCTCAGTCACTTGATCTTTTTAAAACCTAGATTATTAGTTCTTTCAACTAGTATTTATTTAGTGCCTACTGTGTGCTTGACCATGGGAACCAGGTCAAGCATGAACCAGGAAAGTTTTCCTGGACGATTCTCATCGAAGTTAATCACTCCTCCCCTTTTCTATGCAATTTGTTTAGATTATTGTCAAGGTTCTTCCTATATAGTATTATAATTAATTGCTTAGGTGTGAGTCAGTGAACTCCTTGAGGAATACACCTATATCTCATTTTTCAGGACGTTAGAAGCAGGAGGGGAGGGATAAAAAACTTGTGGGGTCTGGTATCATACACACTCTGGTTAAAATGCCAGCTCCATTGCAAACTCACTATTACTTTAGGAAGCGACCAAGTCTTTGAACCCCAGTTTCTTTTTCTGTCAAATGGGATTAATAATACCTAATGTGCAGCATTATTGCAAGGGTAAAACTAGTGCATGAAATATAATAAGTGCTCAACAAGATTAGCTATCATTATTGTATAATATTTTTAATATCCACCTTATCTCTGAGTCACCGAAGCACAGACAAGCTGTTCAATAAGTGCTTAATAAATGAGGAGGTAGGAGATCTGGAAACCAAACCCTCTGCAACCCTCCTTCCCTTACCTGGCTTCTTATAAGTCACATAGATGTAGAGGAAGAACTCAATGACATAGGTGATGACAGCTGCCTCCCACTTGATGATAAACATGACAGCACAGCACAGAACAGCTCCAAAGAGAGAGACCCACATGTTGTAGATTCTGTATGCAGGTCTCCATCCTGAAAGTGAAGGAATAAGGTGACGAACAAGGACTTTGGTGCTACTCCCATCCTGCCACTGAATATTAGAACATATCTTTAAGGAAGTACAACGTTTAGTTTGGTTTCCTAACTCTGTTATTATTTTCCTGTAACCTGGGGGGTCTTTGCTCTCTGAAGGTGGTACTAATCCTAAATAGGACGCTGTAAAATTCAGAAAGTACTAAGTATCTGGAAAATGTGCCACTCATGACCCCTCCACACCTTCTGCATGGCCCCTTATTTCTTCCCAGACTAGCAAACCGTAAGCACCTAATATCGGTGGCATCAGGTGAAAAGAAGCAGAAGGGATGGAAAGGGTAGGAAGGAGTAGGAACTTGGTTCAAGAAAGAGGTGGAGACAATGGGCCTTTTGCTCCTATGGAGAAGGCAGAGCAGTCAGCAAGAGTCAATCAGCTTGACCTCCTAGTAGCTCTTCCCTCACCCTCAGAGGATCATACCTGTCCTTTCAGAAATAATAATCTATGAGAAAAGAGGAAGAAGTGGCTTCTTCAAGCCAATGGCTGGCAATGGATTCTTAGACCCAGGGCATTAATATGTCATGCATTTTGCAATGACAATACTTATTTCTCACTGCATACACGCATAGGGGGGTTCTTTGTTCCATTAGGTCCCTGAAATAAAAGAATCTGGGAGACAGCTTGGTCAGGACGGGGAAGTTCTGATTTGAAGGGCACCTTTCATCTGTGAGTGAAATATATTTTATTTTTTATTCTTCTTGTTTTTTTAGATAAAAACCACTTTATTTACCCAAACAGTGTAAAGGAATTTTCTACATGCGTAAAGGAAACACAATTATTTGAGTAAATGGATTTGGGCATAAAAAAATTGTTAAATTTCACACATTTCTTTTAAATACGTTGATACTTACATAAAAGAATTAAGTGATAAATGCCAAATTTGTTGAGAACTCCAGTTCTTAGGGTTTTATTTTTTATTGTTGGGGATTTGTTGAGGGCACATAGATTGCTTTTGTTAGATAAGGACCCTCTCATATTTGGGTCCCACCCCCAGAAGGTTGAACTCTATCCCTTGACCCCTCCCCGCCTTTCCGCCCCCTCGTTGAAGTACATTTTAAATTAGGAGTTGCCAAAACACAACAGAGCTTTGGAAGTCTTCAGAAGCAATATCTCAAATGGCCACAAGATGGAACTAGCACTTCAAGAACATTGCTGGAAATAACCTTATTTTTCTCTGAATCCTGCTTTCCGTGTGTGTGTGTGTGTGTGTGTGTGTGTGTGTGTGTGTGTGTGTGTGGACACGTGTGAGAAAGAGAGCATCATTTTGGGGTTTGTGTTTCACACATCTTCCTCTGTATGCTTTCCTGCTTTTCCTCTTTTTCTTGCTCCCTTTTTCCTTCCCTTCTTTTCATTCTTTCTCCTGCCTGCCTCTATTACTTCACCTTGTTTTTCAAAAATGGCCCTAATGAGGCAGGGAGTCACACATTTCTCTGTGTTAAAAGAATACAAGAAAACAAAAAAAAAATTCCTTTTACTATTTTCTGTGGCCTAGTAACTGGATAAAGTTTCCCCGGCCATCTGTATATATATATATATATTTTTTATTTGCAGCAGGTTTTCCAAAAGAGGCTCCAAGTCTTGGCAGGTTTTTCTCAAAGGACGGGAATGTGCTCACATCCCCAGTAAAAGTCCTTGTGGTGGGAACTTCTGAAGGTTGATAATGACAGGTCTCTACTCTGGTGGAAAGGCAGAAAAAACTCAATTGGACAATGGAAGATAAGAAAAAGGGAGGGGTGACTGGACTGGGGAAGGTTCATTTGTGGGAAATTTTGACCACCTCTCAAGCAATCGGTGCTCTGATGCCACCGGCATCAATGTGACAAAGTCCAGCGTGTACCTGCACTGCCTGCCCTCCGCAGGTCATTATGGGAACTACTCATCTTTCTCTTCTGCATCACGGGCAGCAAACAAATTGATAGCAAGGAAGTTTCAAATATATACATTAATTCCACTTCTGTGGTCACTTTCACCATGGAAATAAATAGTGGTGTTTTTCTACCGCAAACATAAATGTGGTTTCTCTTGCAATGAATAATTCATTGCCACGGGAGAAAATCGACTTTACGGTTGGTCAAAAAGACCATCGCTCAGATGATTCTTTTTCTATTTCAGAAGTCATCCCCCAACTCACCAAAATAAAGTGGATTATGCTTCCCACTAGGATATAAGGAAACAAATCAACACAGATTGAACACTTTTCACTGACTTATTTCATTTTATAAAGACAAACTAACTCTTTGCTTAGGTGCATTTTAGCTTTTTGAAAGTCAGCTTACCTGGAGATTTGGCATAAGAGGCATGGAAGCAGGAGAAATTAATAAGTGCATATGAAGCCAGGAAAAAGTTGGAGATGATGGGAGCAATGGTGTTCAGTTCAGCTGTAAAAGAAGCAGAATTGAACATGTACGTATGAATGATGAGAGCAGGGCCTGAACAGCTGTTGCAGCCTGGAAGCTTGACTTTATTTGGAGATTGAAAACAGAGCTAGCATCTGTCAAAGTTAGAGAAGTTAGTGATTTTTCTTTGGGAGGCTACGTAGACACACTCTTAGCTAAGATTTGCATAAAGTGAGCAAGAAAGGCTACTAATCAGAAAATAAAGAATCAGGGCCTATAAAAAATTCAAGGAGGAGGGGGAGTGAGGCGGTGGGGACCGAGCCCATGATGAACTCCCCTGTAGCTATCCTGAAGGTGCTAAACCCTACACTCTATCTGCTCCTTGTACAATCAAAGGGTTCTGCAGGGTATTCCTTTCATACAGTGCACCTGAAACTCCCAAATGGGAATATGTGGTTTCCCTGTATGCACCCAATATGCTTTCTCCGACGTTCAGGACTCTTGTTAGTCATTTATATTTTTCCATATCTCTAGAAAGTTCTACCTCTCGAGACTTGCCAAAATTAGTTTTGCCTTCATGACTAAATATCCAGGATGATTTCATCCCAGCTGGATTGCTTACTGTGTAATATGAGAAAAACCTAGAAACATCCTTTTCTATCTAAGGTCAGACATCTCTCACCCTCATGATGTCAGTGTAGGCAGCTGGGTATGATTCTAGAACATGGATATGAACAAGAAAGTTACCGCCCACAGCTGCCATAAAGCTTGTGTGTGGAGCTAGTTTGTATTGTTCGGAAAGAGCGACTAGTAGAGGACATCATTTAATTTATATAAGACTTTAAAATCCTGGGTAGCTTCATCACTTAGGTGGGGGATAAGGCAATGAGTTGAGATCTTAAAAGCTTAAGTTACAAAACCGAAGTATCTCTGTATGTACTTTTTGTTTAAATCTTAAACATCTAACGAAGAGAGTTCTATATTCTCTTCTTCCTCTCTACAGAAACATTACGAGGGTTGATGAATTATCGTCACTTCCTGAGTTTAACAGGTACCGATGAGGAGCCCTCCTTGCTCGGTTGCCGAGGAAGGCGCTGCCTGTGTGTGGCCCTGGTTGTCCTTTACCTTTTGCTTCTTTCACTCTGATGTGCTCAGCAAAGGTGGCCCTTAGGGAGGAATGAGGACTGTGCAACCCGAAGGTGATGAATATACCTCTCCAGGATTACGTGGCTGTTTCTGTATCACTAGGGGTAAGGAAGTGTTTCTCAAATACTAATGGTCCACGAATCTTTTGAGGAGGTCGTCAAAGGCAGATTGTTTATCTTTAGAGATTTTGGTTCAGTAACTCTAGAATTCAGCCTAAAATCTTTGCACTTTGACAAACACCCTGGGGGACTGTGGTATAGTCAATGGAGCACATTTTGAGAAATGCTAGCAGTGACGATTCAATTCTGTTAGCTACCAGGCCAGTAGGTACACCAGCTGGGGGCGGGGGTACTCTGCAATTAGGCTCAGCCAGGTCGTAGAAAGGATTCAGTTTCATTTGGTTGGATGGATTTCCAACCCTCAGATATCTAGAATATCTGGAGGCCAATGTCTGCCTCCAGTTCCTCAACGGCCTCTACACACGAGGATTTCTCGTTTCCTTCTTAGACTCTGATATTCCCAAATGGGATCTTAAACATAAAACAGGTCATTTCTCAAACTAAAAGGAAAACCCCAGGAGTCAGCAGAATAATTCACTGGCTCTTAGTAAGAACAAGAAAACTACAAACCAATAAGAATAAACGCCATGGCTATAACAAAAGTGAGAAAGTATCCTCTCAGGGGTTCGTCATTTTTCCCATATCCTTTTGCAAAGAACTGCAGGGCTTTGTAGATGTTGTCCTTGCACAGAGCCTAATGGAAAAGAAGAGGGGAAATCTGTCATTTATATCTATGCACAGTTGTTCTCTCTAGGTGATTCAAACAAGAATATTTGGCGAAAGATGAAGTGGCACACAGTGCGGGGCACATGCTCACAGCGCAGTTTATCATTCTTTATATTATTTGCATCGATCTTGACTATGTGGCAGACATTGCACTTGAGCCAGATGCAAACATTAACCGTTGCAGAAAATGATGGAAAATGACTGCCGGTGAGAATGAATATCTCAGCTTGATCCACACTCAGTGGCAACAGCAATAGGGAGAAACACAGGCTCTTGGGCATGTATTACCTGGAACACTTTGGGAGCGCTGACCAGGGAAGCCAGGGCAGAGGACAGCGTTGCAGAAAAGATTCCAGCTGTGATGAGGGGGCCAAACCCGGACACCATGCTCATGACCTTGGGAAGAGAGGTTCAAATCGGGAGACTCATCCAACAGAAAATTAACCAAAAATTTATGTAATTGCTTCCCTCTCCACTTTCCATGAATTGGAATCTCTTGTGTAAGCTAATTGCTTCTAACTGGATTCCTCCTCCCTCCGCCGCTTCATTCTCAAGTTCTTAATTTTATTTTTCAAAATGGAAATGGCCTTTATTGTCCTCTATAAAATAGTCAGTGTTCACTTCAATGTACGTAGAAGATACTAAAAAGAATGAAGAAAGAAATGATTTCAAGGATTTTAGGTACATTTCTTCCCTCTGTTCTTAGTAGTTACATGTTTCTTTGATGATGGGAAATTCTATCTAGCAGAAAGTGCTGTTTTTAAAAGGTTTGGGGAGGGTTTCTAGCTGTTTACTAGTCTTTTAAAAGACATTAACTTTTCTTCTTCCTGCACATAGAGGCCCTCCAAACCTTTGCTTTTTCTGTGCTCATTAAACATAATTTTAGATCTGAGACATGAGATTTATCCATTTAAGTCATATTTTGGAATAATGACTTCAGCTGAGTTAATTTCTCTTTGTTGGTTGTTAAAATAGATGAATGAAGCTTTCACGACAAATTTACTTTTCTCTCTGCTCACCGATCATGCAGACAAATGAACGTTGCAAGTTCTCCAGTTTTCCCAACTTCCCTTGTTCCTTCCCTCTCATTTACTGCCCTACTTTATGATTTCTCTCTCGGCCTTATCTTCTAGGCTCTCCAGGGCTGCCTCTAAGGCTTTTCCTAAGTGGAAACCCATGCATGAAATGCACTTAGAGTGCTAACGAATCTAAACTCCTCCTTCCCACCATAAAATCTTCCACACCTGATTAGTTGGAAGACACAAAGTGCTGTGGCGATGTCTCCCTGGTGATGCATTTCATACAACTGCCTGTCACCCTCCCCACCACAAGAAATGTAACCACAGCATTTGCTGCTACACGTAGCCTGTGTGATTCCTTTCCTCACGTGGATTATTCCTTGCTGAATTCATATCTGTTGATAATTGGTCAGTGCAGATTCAAATGTCTTGCTATACTCGATGTTCTAAAAATGAAAGCCACAACAATAAACATGACATTTTTGCAGTTCAAACCTGGAAGTTGTTCATCAGCCCATATGGACAACTTTCGTGCTGACATCTGGAGAAGTCATAACCCAACCCACAGGCTGCTGAGCCATTGCAGTTCATTCCAGAAATGACAGTGTCATTCAAACTCCCCGTGGCATCTCGAACCACACAGGATCCTGTGGAAACAACCCGTTTGTCATTCTTTATTAGTGCTCTGCCCCCTTAGGTTCAAATAAAAAGCCATTCCAAAAACATACTTAGTTTACTCTGAGTCTGAACAGGTCGATTTCCTGGCCTCGGCTCCCTGCTAACGCTTCTTGAGACATGGTAACCGCAGGCTCCTGTTCTCTGAGCCCTGGGAGCGCCCCCTGTCTGTAAGAGGCTGCTGTTTCAACTCTCTGTGTGGTGTAGGTTAGGCCGGTGGGAGTTGAGAAAGTCTTAACTTCTGATCTCTTAAAATACACTTGCAGTGGGGCAGCTCCTGTGGCTCAGCGAGTAGGGCGCCGGCCCCATATACCGAAGGTGGCGGGTTCAAGCCCGGCCTCGGCCAAAACTGCAAAAACAAAAAAATAGCTGGGCGCTGTGGCGGGCGCCTGTAGTCCCAGCTACTAGGGAAGCTGAAGCAAGAGAATCACTTAAGCCCAGGAGCTGGAGGTTGCTGTGAGCAGTGCGATGTCACGGCACTCTAACCAGGGCGATAAAGTGAGACTCTGTCTCTACAAAAAAAAAAAAAAAATACACTTGCAGTTGCTTTGGTAATAGTACACACTCAATTCATATTTCTGGCTTACTTTACTGAATGAGTGTTTTCTAAGTAGAAGGATTTGTTTCCTCATCTACCAAAGAACCAGGGGATGGCATTATGAAATTCTAGTTTAGAGAACAAAGGCTCGAGTGTCATGTCATCATGGCTCACCGCAATCTCAAACTCCTGGGCTCAAATGAGCCTCCTCCCTCTGCCTCCTGAGTAGCTGGAGCTACAGGTGCCCACCCCAATGCCTGTTAATTTTTCTACTTTTTTTAGAGACGGGGTGTTACTCTTGCTTAGGCTGGTCTTGAACTCTTGAGCTTAAGCAATCCACCTGCCTCAGCCTCCCAGAGTATTAGGATGACAGCCATGAGCCACCTCTCCTGGCTTTTGCATGGTTTTGTAAACAGAATTATAGCTGTAATTTATATGTACATTTAATGGTTTAAATAATAAAGGAAATACTTTAGGATAAACTAGTAAGATCTCCCAGGTTATGGTCAAATGATATTTATCAAATATTTCTCAGTTTATCTATACCATTATTTTCATACATTTGAGTGTTTCTGTTATTTTCTATTATAAAAATTCTATGATGCACATGTTTATGCATAAAATAATTCTTTATTTCACAATATTTCTCTAGGATAGATTCTCGGAAATGGAATACGAACACTTAAAAGGCTCTTGAAATCGCTGACTCTCCTGATGACTTTTTCTAACTGTAAAACTTGTCAGTACGTATTTGGCAGGATTATTGAAACATTTGAATATACATATGAAATAGAAACTTCTTTAAACTACACAAAGAATAAATATTTTACAAACTAAGTGCCAACTAATAAACCTGTTCACTTTGCTTTTCAAACTCCACCCAGGGTGGTTTCCCATTCCTTGGTAATAACTTTAAGATAGGTCCCATTGACAAGAACTCTAAGAACCCCCAATCTTAGCCATGGAATTCACATTTTTTTAATCTGGAAAAGACTAAAAATCACAGAATCTTTGAGGTGAAAGAGCCATTTAAAATAATCACTGCAGAAATCCTTTTTATAAAAAAAAAAGAAAAAAATCCTTTTTATCACAGTCTTGAAAGATGGCCTGTTAGCCTCTGCTTAAATACCTGAAATTATGGATTTTGACTACCATGCTAACTATCCATCCCAGGTTTTACCTCTTTGCAGTGTTCATTTTTGGTTTGTTTTTTTAGACAGAGTCTCACTATGTCGCCATTGGTAGAGTGCTATGGCGTTACAGTTCACAGCAACCTCAAACTCTTGGGCTTAAGCGATTCTCTTGCCTCAGCCTCCCATGTAGCAGGGACTACAGGCACCCGCCACTATGCCCAGGTATTTTTTTTGTTGTAGTTGTCATTGTTGTTTGGCAGACCTGGGCTGGGTTTGAACCCGCCAGCCCCGGTGTATGTGACTGGTGCCCTAGCTGCTGAGCTACAGGTGCCAAGCCGGCACTATTCATTTAAGTTGAACTGACTTTTCTGAATCCTATATTTTAACCTCTGCATAACTGATTTCTCCAAATTCCATGAGCCAGGTCATGACCCATCACTGCACTAGTGACAAGCCATTGACCCTATGCCTATACTCTTACCTGAGAAAAGTACAGAAACACAGATTTTTCTACCCACCAGGGGCGAAAACTAAAAGAATCTCTGATATCAGATCTATAACTTGACTTATTTTCTCATTTTTACTATGAGTTAAAAAAAGGAAAAAGTAAAAATAATTTGAAAAATTTAACTTTGGGTTTCAATGTCATTTAAAAATGTGTTGATTTTTTAAAACATTAAAACTAAATCTCTGTGCATGTTATTAAACTTGGAACTGCCACGCCAATACATTTAACAAACATATTCCATTTCTTCCAATGAGAGGCAGGCAAGGAGCTAAGGTTTTGGGTTTTTGTTTGTTTTTTGCTTTTATCTCCAGAAACCAGCTCAAGATATATGCACTTTCCTAATTTCCCTTATAGTAAGCAGAGAAGCCCTGGGATGCAACCTTTAGTTTCCACAGGGGTCCAGACTGGGGCTATATTCCCTAGGGTACACAGAAAAGAGTATCCTTCTCTGAAAATGTTGGGAAACCACATTTCTTTTTCCCCTGCTATGACAACAGGATGAGGCAACTCCCAACTAGGAGGAGGCGTGGCTATAAGCAGCAGGTGGAACCAAAGTCAGCCCCAGGAACAGCAGGTGAAGGCATACTTTCTGTTCACTGAGCAATGTAGGGGCTGGCTGCTCACACTGCCAGCAGCTGGGTCTTGTTCTGATTTCCTGCCAATTGGTGACAGTGACATTTCCATATTAGGGATAGCAGTGTAAAGATGAGACAAAAATCATAAAGTCCACTTTTATGCATTCTTGAGGCGGTTTTGTTTGTTTGGTTTGTTTTTTGCTTCTTTGCTCTGTTTCTAACCTGCGTCCTAGGGCAAGGAAAGTGTGTGCTGGAAGTGACAGCTTCCTCAGCAGCAGGATTCTCACCTGCGACCCTCTTTGTGTTCAGGTTGTGTTCAGGCAGAATGACAGTTTGTTTAGCTTTACTCTTGCCCTGACTCAGAGACATATACATTACAGCTTAATTGCATTTAAACCCTTAAAGCATCCAAACCAATAAGTTACAAGAAGGAAATTAAAATTGTTGCCGTTCATAAAACTTTGTTCTTAAACTCCATGGAAAGCCTCATAGACGTGAAGAACAACTAGATCCCTTGTAATTCTGAGTCTCTGACACCAGAGACATAGCACTTACCTACACAGATAGCAACCCCTAGGTAGGCGACAGTGGTGATGAAAATGGCCAGCATGGTTCCTCTCGGGATGGCATCTTGAGGATCCTTTGAAAAAATAAGGTGGAAGTAGGAGAAGGTGGGGAACAATAAGAAACAAATTTGCGTGGAGCTATTTCTGCTTTTTTGAATTTTTAGGCTACCTTCTGGAGGCGAGTTCTAAGGAAAAGATTAAGCAAATGGCAAGGTGGTGAACTCAAGGGTTTTTCTGAACAAAGACAAGATGTCCTGAGTGAATAAAGAAATCTATAAAACTCTGAGCTGCACAGAAGAGAAGTCTACGTGTCCAGAAGGGAGTTTTCAGCACTGGGTGTAGTTCACTCACCAAAACCTCTCCTTTCCTTCTATCTACTGTGAATTTCACATCGCTGTATTTTAGACTTGAGGTGTTAGGGAAAAATACACAAACACATCTGGCACGTTGATGAGATCTGTGTGTTTGTGTGCATTTGTTTTATACTGAGCTTAGGCTTACATTTAAAAAAAATCACTTTTTCTTGAACAAAAAGGATGATCTACTAACTTCTTCAAGCCCTTAAATTCCCTATTTGAAATCTAGTCCACTGAATGGGAGATATTTAATTTTCACAAGCAGGTGTAAAAAAGAGGTAAATTCAAGCTTATACCAGAAAATGGGTTTTTCTCTAGCTTATAAATGTATATATATCTCCACTGAGTTGAGTTCACATCATATTTAATTTGCCATTTTATATCCTATTTTTGGGCACTAAATCATATCAAATCAATTTCTAAGGAGCACACTGCATTATATTCAATTCAACTTAACAGGGATTATTAAATAGAAATTTTAATGTATTCACTGCTTATACAAGCTGGGGCCTGGCATACAGTAGGAGTCAATAAATATTGAATTGAGAAATGCACAGTCTCAGTAGGCATTAGTCATCCCAGCAGAGGACATGAGACTCATCCATATAAATAAGCAATCAATATAGAAAAAGTTTGAACTTTTCTCATTTTGTTTTTCTTTGCACCTACATTCAAATATTTATTGCAGTACAGTTCACAATTGCAAAGATTGGCAATCAACTCAAGACCCAATAAATTCATGAGTAGATGAACAAAATGTGGTATACACACACACACACACACAACCAAGTATTATTTTGCCATAAAAAGAGTGCATTAATGTCTTTTGCAACAATTTAGACGAAACTAGAGACCATTGTCCTCAGCGAAGTAGCTAAAGAATGAAAAAACAAACCCTACATCTACTTGCTACTAAATTGGAGCTAACTGATGAGCACATTTGTACAAGAGGAAGTGAAATTCAGTGGAAATTCAGCAGGAGGCAGGAGTAATAATGAGAAGGGCAAACAGCTTTCCAATGGGTATAAGGAACACTAGTTCATTTCAGGCATGGTTATACCTATGATTCAAGTATTACAAAAGCAATCCATGTAAGTAAAACATTTGTCTCCCCTTGATATTTTGAAATAAAAAGGAGAAACCATTCTTTTTAAACTGGTTATTTAAAAAAATTATAGAAGAAATCAATTAGATAATGGCTGTTTAGAAAATAAGGTTTAATAGTAGAAATAATACCAATGACTTTCAAATATAGTATGTCGTTGGTTCATATTCAATCAAAATAGTAGGACTCTAAGTTTTACTATTAACCAAGTTTGTTCACCCAAATAATTTTCAGCAGCATTCTTTTTGGTTAATTGGTTTTGGTCAGCTTGATTTTTTTTTAGTATACTTTTGTTAAACTTTTAGATTTAAAGAGAAATCAAGAAGATAGTACCCATTAAATACATAGTCAGCTGCTTATCCCCCACTATTAGCATCTTACTTTACTATAATATGCTTATTAAAATTAATAAAATAATATCAATATATCCTTATCATATAAAGGCCATCATGCTTCATCCAGATTCTCTTGGTTTTTACCTAATGTTCTTTTTACTATACAGGAACTCAACCAGAATACTACATTTCCTTTGGACCCTCTTGTCTGTGACAATTTCTCAGACTTTTATATTGATGCCTTCAATAGTTTTGAGAATTAACTGGTCAAATATTTTACAGGATGCTCCTCTATTATAATTTGTCTGATGTTTGTCTCATAATTAGACTAGAGTTATATGTATTTTGGGGGGACGACACCAGACTTCCATTGCCATTTCATCCGGTCATGACAAAGATATGTCTCTGCATTACTTATAACTTCTGATGTTGACCTTGATTTTATTCAAATGATGCTTGCCATATTTCTCCCCTTTAAAATTCTTATATCACCTTTTCCATACTTTACTGTAACAAAAAAAGGTCACTGTGTTTAGCTGACCCTTAAACACTGACAATTTTGTTTCCACTCCTTAGAATGAAGTATCTATGTGATTGTTTGGAATCATTATCCTTGGGTTATTTGTCATCTCATAATTTATTTATTTTTTATAATCACTGTTTTGTATTAGTGTGGAATCATGAATATTTATTTTGTACTTGGAGATATAACCCAATACTACTTTATTTATTTTGCTGAACAAATTATTTCAGCTATTGCCACTGGGGGCTCTATCATTTGGCTCCTATGTCCGTTTGACGGATTACTATTTTCTTGTGTTTTGATTTGTCTTTAGAAACTTCTTTACTTTCTGCCACTATCCACTTTTCTAGGCTCATTTTGTATGCTTCCTGTCCTACAATCAGCTATTTCTTTCTTTCTTTTTTTAATTACCTAATGACTAATGATATTGAGAACTTGTCATGTGTTTATTTGCCCCTGTATATCTTCTTTTGTGAAGTTTCTACTTAAAATTTTGTCATTTTTATTTATTTATTTTTTATTTTTCCGAAGTCTCAAAAAAAAAATAGACAACTAATATTTATAAATACAAATAGAAGATAATTTCAAAAAACAAATCATGACAAATCTTTTCTTTTTTTGAGACAGAGCCTCAAGCTATTGCCCTGGGTATAGTGTCGTGGCATCACAGCTCACAGCAACCTCCAACTCCTAGGCTCCACCTCCCAAGTAGCTGGGACTATAAGCACCCACCACAACGCCTGGCTACTTTTTTTGTTGCAGGCGTCATTGTTGTTTGGTGGGCCGGGCTGGATTCAAACCTGCCAGCTCAAGTGTATGTGGCTGGCGCCTTAGCCGCTTGAGCCACAGGAGCCAAGCCAGATCATGCTAAATCTTATAGACAATAGAAAAAGAAGAAATACTTCAAATTCTTTCTACTTCATCTGGATATACCTGATATTAAAAATATGTCCTGATATTGGAGAAAATATATTATTATAAAAGGAAATTACAAACATATTTCACTAATAAATGAGGCTACAATATCCTAAACAATATATTAACAAGTTGAATTAAAAATTATTGTTCAAATAATGTACTTCACTCAAAATTAAATCCAATTTATGTGAGAATTACATAACAAAAATTACATTACATCACAAACAAAAATATTTTTAAATCAATGACCAGGAATCCTCTCATCTAAAAACAATCCTTGCAATAACACCATGTGTCTAACTTCTGTGTTTTTTTAACTTGGTAGAATTGTATTCTTTTAATTTATTCTATGTAATTGTGATTAGATTTTATGCAACATTTTATGCGCTGACTTTTACATTTTACTTTTTAATAAACATTTTCCAAGTTTTAAATGTTTTGTAAGCATAAAATACCATCAAGTGAGCGTACTGGAGACATATCCATCCCATTCAGATGGTTTCCAATTTGAAGGCTGTTATAAATAAAGCTGAAATGAGCATTTTTCTGTATAAAACTTCTCTCCAATGTATTTGGATTATTCTCTTACAGAGGAATATCTGTAGGGAAATTTTGGGGTCAAGTATGAATAGTAGCCTCAAACTTCAAGGGCCTGTGTATTGTGGAATGGAGAGAAAACTCCCAAATCAATGCTAAAACAAGGTTATACACATCCGGGAGTTGTAATTCACCAACTCCCATGGACACTTCTCCTTTCAGTTTTCCTTTCCACAGATTAGACTCTTCCTTTCTCACCTCTTCCCGCAAATGCCTCTAGAGCCTTCCTAACACCAGACAGTGGAGCATGACCACCTCTAGCAGGAAGACACGGGGGAAGGGTAGGGGAGAAGAAGAAGAAGCCATTTGGGGACCAAATGAACAAACAGCTTGTAAATGACTTGTCTTTCTGACAGTTTCTGGCCTCTTCACACTCATTTCCAGTTCATCAACAGGAAAAGACCCCCCCCAGCACAGAGCCAGCTCCCCATCCTCTAGCAGAGCACCACCTAAACATCACTCATAACACCCACTCCTGGCTCAGGTTCCCAGGTTCTGCCCCTGGAGGTTGATTCAGAGGGTCAGGGGAAGAACCTGAGAATTTTTATTAACAAATTCCTTCATGTAGATCTGGTCACCATAAGCATTTGGAAGACAGCACCATAAAGCTCCTTCCCTGGCAGGTAATGGATACCTCCCAGAGAATTCCCCACTCTTCTGTGCTGTCAGCTCAGGAAAGTGTGGTTTGACCACCCAGAGCAATGGCTCTGAATTCTACAGACCCCAGCACACTCTGAGGGCTCCTGAAAGTAGGGCTCCTGATGCAGTAGGTATGAAGCAGGGTTCAGGAACCCATATTTCAGCCAAGTTCTCAGATGCTAGTTCTAGAACACACTGTTGGTTCTCAGGGAAGAAAGCAGGTCTTGGTGATCACCACCCTCCAATTTCCCCAGAGGCCCCACCCCCAACCACCAGCCCTCAGAACAGAAGAAACCGTGCTACACCCAGAATTGTAGACTCAGGCACTGGGGACCCAGGCCCCTGCCCCACAGCGAGCCAGGACACAAAACCTGGGAAGCTCAGCGTGATCACCCAGAGGACTCGGTCACCCAGCCAGATCCCAGCCCTGCTGGACCAAAGGAAGACAGAGCTTCCATAGAAGTCGTATCTCCACAGTATAGCCTTGGGGACCTGTGGCAGTAGCAAAGCAGGAAAACAGGAAAATCAGTCCAGGGATGGGTCCCTGCATGTCAGGGAGGGGTGGCCAAGATGTCGGGGGGGGGTTGCTGCAAGTGTGTTTCTGGGGTACAGTCCAGGGAAGAGGACAGAGCCAAGTCCATTCTTCCACTAAACCTTTCCATGTCCTGGAGGAACAGAGTGAGGACCACGTAGCCCTGTGCATGCTAAGGCAACTCCCCTGAGATACTAAGTTGAAACTAGGAGCTTGACGACTACAGGCCCCATGAGAGAAAAACACAATTATGTTCAAGAAGGGAGCAGAGGGGGTTGGTAAGCTCCCACCCAGAGAGGACAGCGTAAGGGTGATGGACACACACTTCCCCTTACAAACCCAAATAATGGAACCTAATCCTATGTATCTGGGGAAAAAAGAACACCCCAGTTTTCCCCAGAGAAGTGTCACTCACTAGCAGTCCTGCATGTTTCATGAACAAATGCACTCTGTCACTACACCAATGCAGTGAGCAGACCCAGCCAACATCACCCTTTACAGATTAGGGTGCTGGGGCACAAAAAGCCAAGTGTCTTGGGAGGTCACGGAGGGTCCCTGGAGCCACATTGCAGACCCAGCTGCCTGACCTCAGAGGCTGCAGGCTGGACGTCTGCATGCTGCTCTCCTCCTTGAACAGAACGGACAGTCCCAGAGTGTCAAGGACCTTCCAACCGCGTCCCAGCCCCTTGGAGGAGCAGGCTCGGACAGAGTGGGAGAGGAGCCTCCCCATCCTGGGGCAAGACCCCGTGTGGGGCAGACGTTATCCCTAGCTCTAAAGCGAGGCAGGCTGCATGCCCGGATGGAGTGTCCAGGTGGAGGGCTTAGGAGCACAGAAAAAGGGATAAACCCTAAATCTTGGAAACTCGGGAACAGGGAAAACCTTTGACCTTAGCTGTAAATGGATCAGAGGCAAAACTACAACCCATCCCTCCAAGGCTGGCACTTAGAGAGAGAGTTCCTGGAGAGGCACCTCCTGTCCTGTCTCACCCCAGTTCTCTGGTTCTCCTTTGCTCTGAGCCCTCTCTAGCTCCCCGTCTCACCACCCTGGAGGGCAGTGATCTTCACACACTCGGAAAAGCCCTTTCCTTTAGCTGCTCTCTGTCCTGCCGAGGTGAGGCTAAAATTCAAAATAATGAAAATCAATAGGCCCTTTACCAAATTCTGAAGAGCAGAAACTAGAAAATAAATAGTCCTGTGATTGCAAAGCCCCGTCCATCCACACGTGAAGGGAGACCATGCCCGGCCCTTTCTCTGACTGGGTCCTGCTCTCCCCTGATGACTTGGCAGAAGCCATTTCCATCTTTCTAAGTCCTGTGGACTCCTCAAAGTCTAGACGAGGAGATGGAAAATAACTCTCCCGAGTGCTGGCGCCTCCCTCTCAGGCCCAGCATCGGTGTTAGGACTCACCTCTCCGCCCAATGGCTGGAGGGACTGACTTTCCTCTCAGGGATTTTCTTTCTTTATGGCCTTTCATGGAACACGGAGCTGCCTTGTCTGAGATCAAATCTGGACGCTGTCATCAACTAACGGTGTAAATTTACTCCAGGAATTCATTTAACCTTTCCGAGTTTCCCTTGTTGTCTGGGAAATTAAGGCTTTGTATCAGAGGCTAGTTTTGTCCTGTTTCTGACTTGTGCATAATTCCAGGGCCATCCGTGGGCAGGACTCAAGTAGCTCACTGCCCGTGCTGTGTCTCAGTGATGATGTCACTGCCCCTCCCCCTGCTGTGTCTCAGTGATGATGTCACTGCACCTCCCCCTGCTGTGCCTCAGTGATGATGTCACTGCACCTTACCCTGCTGGGCCTCAGTGATGATGTCACTGCTCCTCCCCCTGCTGTGTCTCAGTGATGATGTCACTGCACCTCACCCTGCCATGTCTCAGTGATGATGTCACTGCACCTCCCCCTGCCGTGTCTCAGTGATGATGTCACTGCACCTGCTGTTCCTCAGTGATGATGCCTTATGGAAAGCAACCTGGACCTCAAAGGGCACACCTGTGATGAGGGCTCCCATCTCTAAGCTCAAAGAGCCTCTTGCTTTTACCAGATAAGCCCACGTGAGCAGGAACTGAGCCTCTGGGTCTCCATTTCTCCCTGCAGTGTCCCTGTGTGTTAGGAATACAGGATGCAGGAGGCCTTTCCCTGCCTGGCAAGCTCAGCTGAAGCAGACACAGAATTCTCAGACCGACACAAAGGCTCCATTGTCGGCTTCGCTGTCAGGCCCCATGTCCAGTCTCTGAGTGATCAGAGATGACAGGATTTAAAGGAAGTCATGACCTCAAGCACTTTTCCAGGATCTACAAACGTCACCCTGGGGCCATCAGCACACGTTTGGAGGTGACTGTTAGCCAACTATGGTACTTGCGAGTTCCTTTTATATATAATGCATGCACAGAATTGTAATATGACAATGACAATAAAGGTCATACGCAAAGAGGAAAAGAACTTGAATGGAAATAGCAAAATGGCTTGAGGCAACCTGCTGCCATCACCAGTGTCTATTCTTGGGCTCAAGTTCATGGTGTTGGCTGGAGGCTCTTCCCTGTTACAGGGCAGAGAGCTTCAAATGCTCCTCCTATAACAGCTGTGACGATACAGATATCACAGAAGCAAGATGAAAACCATCCCAGTGAGAGGACAGGAGGGGTCAGAACTGGGAACCCTCCCACACAAGGGTGGGGGGGCCAGGAGGACAGGGGGCAGACATTTCCACCTGGTACAGAACTGAGCTGGGACCCTGGGAGAAGATGTGTGAGAAGGGTGCTGGTCTCGGGAAATCCGAAAACTTCTCTAACAATAGTAATTTAATAAGTGGCTTTTGAACATCCTGGGAGGGCAGGGCATGGGAATCAGCAAAGGCCCTAGAAGTCCGGCAGACCCTCCAGGAGGAAACAGTGAGCCTGCTTTCCTGGGCTCCCAAGGGAGTTTGGTTTCCACCACCTGAGTGCACAGACAGGCTAATTACACACGGCTGAGTAACCATTCCCAACGCGCTCAGTGGCTTTACACGCCGCACATTTCCCAGTTCCTGCGGGTCTGCAGTCCAGGTCCGGCTTTCTCAGATCCTCGGCTTCAGAGTCTCCCGTGTCAGCCAGGACTGCAGCCTCACGCAGGTCAGAAGGAAAGCATCTTCTTCCAGGCCCATAGGGCTGCTGGTGGCCTGAGGGCCTCAGCGTCTTGCTGGTTGTCAGCTAGAACTTGCCCCAGCTCCTTGCCACATGGGTCCTCCATGGAACAGCTTATGTCATAGCAGCTGTCTTCCTCCTGGCGACGACAGGTGCAAACCGCGTAATAAGTCACGTGTGTGCGGTGACACATCCCAGCTGCTCTGCCATATTCTGCTGGTTAGAAGGAGGTTACAAGGCAGTCCACACTCAGACAGAGGGGATAGCACGGGGTGTGATGACCAGAATATGGTCTGTCACACGTACTACAGCTGCCTGCTGGTGGCCGATGCTGCTCTCGTGTTCTTGAGAAACCAAGCCAGACAGCACAGCCTCGGCAGCGAGCTACATCGCAGGGTCTCGGGTCCCTGGCTGCTAACGTGCAACCCAAGACAATTCTTATCTTCCAGTGGGCGGCACAGAGGAAAAGAGACTGGACACGAGGGTAGTGACCCAACAGGAAAGGTGTAGGGACTGACAGCCGGAAAACTGCTGCCCCCGGTGTGGCAGAGGCTGGTGACAAGGGGCCTCGCTGCCTCAGGAGGAGTCGGCAGCTGCGGAGAGCAGAGGCGGCACTGGCTGGCCGGCTGGCAGACCAGCAGGCCTGGGCAGAGGGGTCCTCCCTTCAAACTGCTCTGACCACGTGTGGACGAGGCTGTGAACTAAAGATCCCACATTAAGAGGACTTGGTCAGTCAGAGCCCTGCCCAGGAGAACCTCCGGAGACTGAGGGGTCAAAACTACACAGACCACAGAAGAGACAAGAACGGACACTGTTTACTTGATCCGCCAGCAAAGACGGAATCCTGTTGCGGAGAGTGGGACCGGCGCCAAGCTAGGGGCTGCCACGTGGGTGTGGGATTAGATGGTTTTACAGGAACCCGAGGGGTAGAACTAAAACCCACCAGTGGAAGTATCAGAGTACTCAGTTTCCCCTCAGGGCCGGAAACACCTTCCGTACACGTGGGAAACACCTTCCCCACAGCGAAGGAAAGGAGCTTCTCACTGGGGGCCTTCACAGGGTCACCCATGTCTCCTACAAACATTCACTAGTTCCCACTGACTTCCAAGCACCAGATTATGTGGCTGCCCAACAGAGAAGACGCACTCCCCGCTTCAAGGAATCCAGCTTGAACGAGACAAGTGATCAACTTCAGTGGAAGACGGGGAGTGCTGAGTGCTGGAGAGACCCGCCACCCCAAAACTCAGCTGTCTGTTTCTTGCTCGTGTCACCCGTAAGAGGCCTCAGCTCAGCTCCTGTGGCCCCAGGCACCTGCTCGCTCTGGAAACCAAGTCGGAGGAACCTGGGAACAAGAAGAACAAAAACTTGGTGGAAACTTGTGATGCCTTGAAAGGTGCTCCTGAGACAGGGCTGATCCCTTGAAAGGTCATGGGGCCAACCCTGGTGCCAGTCACAGAGACCCTCAGAGTCACACAGGGGCGGACAGTATGTCCCAGTCCCCTGCTGGAGCAGGCAGCAAGTGACTGGAGGAACACCATAGCCACCACGCGCCCTCAGAGGCACTCTGTCGGAGTTGAGGGGACCAAGGATTCTCTTTTTACAAAAAAGGTGACTCTTCTAAATGACCTCCAAAGATGCGATCATTCTTAGCAGTCTAGGACTAGTCACCTGCACTCTCAAAAGTCTACACCCGCCCTTGTATTTATTGCAGGGAATAACACATCTCAGGGTGAATATCTATAAATCCATGAGCTCTACTCTGAGTGGGATAGTTTTCTTGACTTGGGAGAGAATTGAAGAAAGCAAACAATCAAACTTTCCACTCAGGGAGAGAAATCTACAGGAATTTAAATGAGGTAAATGAAATTTAACAGTTGAGAAATTATAACTATGCAAAACTAGGTTAATCTGGGAAGGAAAGGGAGTGAGTCAAGGGAAACATATAAGAAGCTGAATTTAATTAAGGAATCTGGAAGGCAGATATTAGGAGCTGTTCTCTGTGAGGAATAATCAATGAATAATTGTCTGTCATTTTTTTTGGTTTGAAGGCCTAAATTATGTTCCTCCTCATGCTTCCTTCCTCAAAAAAGAATTTATTTAATCTAGGTGTGAAAATTTTACCAATGGAGAGAGAATAATCAGGCTGATTAAAGTCTGTATTTTTGTTGTTGTTTTTTAAAAGAAGTTTTTATTGTCTCACCACCAACAAAGGAATCAGTGGTAGGCTAGAAGAGAAAAATTGTCCTTTTATTTACGTGTGGCCAGTGAACCAGGGGAATTTGGCAAGAATTCTAAAACCCTTCACTGCTCACATTTCACTCCCTTTAATTTTTAATACATTTTATTTCTGTGTTTCAGGAGTCATTTTGCTTTGTTTTTTTTCTTTCTTTATCCTGGTGCCAAATCACTCTTTTAACACTTTGCTACACACCTGCTACGCTGTTCTGTGCCTGTGAGAATGAGAGCTCTCCTGTAATTTTCAGTTGGAAAATTGTCTTATTCTTCCCAAAGGAAAAAAAAAACAGTACTTTAATGTTTTAAAAATAGCTTTGTGATTATAATAAAACGACGACAATATTTCCCTCTAAAACTCGTATTAGGACACAGGGTGGGCGTGGTTTGGGGTGAATGTGCCGAGTTTCAGTTCTCCTGAAAGGGCACAGTTATCATGGCAAAAGGCAAAATCTACTGAGTGAAAGTTAGAAGGTCTAGCCGGAGTTCTGCTTCCATTAGTCTTGGCTAATTATGATAATATTGAGCATGTAATGTGCCGTGTACATGTGTATGATTTTACATGTATTAACTCATAATCCTTACAACAATATCATAGGAGGTAAGCATCATTATTCACGTTTTATAGATTAAAAAACTGAGGCTCAGTAACTTGTTCCAAATTTGTAAAGATTTCCTAGAAATCAATGACAAAAAGGTAAGCAACCCAATAAAAACATGGGACAAACATATGGACAGGCACTTCATAAAAGAGGATATTGAAGTAACCATTAAGGAGAGGGAAAAAACACAAAAATCCAAGTTACAACCCCAAGGACACACACCACACACTCAACGGAGCAAGTTGAGTTACAAAGACGATGCCGCCAGGTGCTGGAAAAGGTTAAGAACCCTGGAAAACAGTCCAGCGTTAACCACTCAAGTGGGGCATCCGGTCCCGTGAAGTTGCTCCTCGCCGTGAAGGTTAGTAGCTGTGCACCAAAGACAAACAGGTGTAGTCCCAGAAGATGATCCATGTGAGTCCAAAACTGGACCAAAGAGCCATCAGCATGTTCATAAAATATAATTCCGCAATGAAAATACGATTCAGCCACATGTAACCACAGGGATGAATTTCATAATAATGTCGAAGAAGAGGAAAGAGCAACGTGACGGTACCGTGGGACGGTGTTTAGAACAGATTTCAAAGTTCTCCAATTTAAACTCTGATTTTAAAACTAGGGGTAGAGGTGAATTGGGGGGAGAATGAAGAGGTGTTGATGAAGAAGAGACTAGAAAGTCTGGAGCGACCTTATCAATGTTCTCCACCTGCCCGGGAGCTGAGGAGAGCCTGTCTGTCCATCTCTAACCCACTTCTTTAATGCCGGTTAAAGCCAGGGCCGTTCTCCTGCTTACCCTCCCCCAGAAGTCCTGCAGAGACGCACCTCTCGGTCTTGGTTACTGGGGAGGACCAGGGCGGGCTCTTGCTTTTCTGGGGAGGACTTCCTCTGGTCTGCCCCTTCAGGGTCACGTCACTGGACAGTCAACTCAAGAAGCATCACCTGCTCTGTTAATGGCACTACTTGAAATTAGTGGCAGAAAGAACATTTCTAGTATTCGGTCATCCAGAATGCACTGACCTACTGTGTGCCGTGCACCACACGTGGCTTTCGGCTGTACCATCTTACATTACATAAATCCCAAAATACTCCATTATGAGTAAACATTATTGCATTTTATGAAAGGAAAGAAAGAGATTCAGAGAGGATTATGTGAGTAGGTTTGAAGGACAGAGATTCAGCTTTATCTGACCCCAAGTCTTGCCCTTTGAGGACATTCCTTTTGTACTCACGTTTTTAAGCAGCAGCGACTTTGGGAGCAGATGCTGCCTGTTCACAAGAAGGGCTGCTCCTCACAGGGCCAGCGACACACAGGTCAGCGGCAGGGCTGAAGAAAGGTGAGGGGGGGTCGTACTACTTCCTCTCTACGGAAGATGGAGCCATCTGATTGAATTCCTCTTTATAATAACGACGCACATGCTTTCGGGGCGTCCAATGTGCCTGCTACTTTGTGCGTGATAATATGAGGAAAGTGCATCGTCCGTTTCCTTATTTTATAGAGGAAGAAGCAGGTGAAGTAACTTGGGGGAAGACCCCCAGGTAAGGCTGCAGAGCCAGGATGTGACCCCAGCCAGCTTGCTCTGGAGTCTGTGCCTCGGGGTCCACGACATCTCCCAGAGTTCATGCCCTGGTCTCTTTCCACTTAGCAAGGCCAAAAAGTCACAGAGCGTGGATATAACAGACTTATCATAACCCAGGGAAAAGTCTATTGCCATGATGGCAATGAAAAAACAGGACAGTGCAACATAATGACGACTGTGGGCAAAGGAAGAAGTGGATTAGGAGCCCGGAGAGAGAGGGACCCAGGAAGCTCATCAGCTTTGTGGTTTCAAATTAGCCTCGAAGATCAGTGCCCTCCTCCCCACAATGCAGCGAAACCTGAGACAGATAAAAACTGAGTGTCGTCTCATTCTCAGTCAACAGAGGCCCCACCGCAGAGCTGAGGGGCCTGCTCCCCGAACCCCGAGCTGGGCACACGTACCCACGGAAAGGCAGCCACACAACAGGGTGGACCCCTCTCCTGGAAAGCCCAGAGGGCAGCAGAGCAGCTTCGAGGGCAGCTCACTTCCAAGAGGAAGAAAAAACAGAGCTTAGGGGAGCATTTGAAATTAGTCTGCCCAAGTTTACCAATAAATAAATCCCTTCATTTCCTGAGGCTGGCAGGGAGTTCCTGCCAGCTCCAGGTGGCTTCCAAGAAAAGTTGAACCCACAAAGGCAGGCAGACTCCAGATAAGGAGCAGGAGCCGGGACGGGCGCTAAGTCCTCCCAGAATCCCTCAGAGGTGCTCAGGGACCTCCAGGGTGTACCTAGTGCTGGGCAGAGATTAGGAACCAAAGAATTCAGTGCTGCTGGAACGAGGGAGGGGAGGGGCCGAGACACAGAAGCGGAACTCTGAAGCACCGCGTGCCATCAAGGGCCTCCGTGAGAGATAAGGTTTCCAGGAACTTTGTGTCTACAATAGCTTTTCTATCTAAGGGCCGATTATACCTGGGGAGAGAGAAACAATTACATCAAGAGCTGAGCTTTTAAAACTAACATTTTCTTTGGTGATTAGCTTGCTCGACGCCATTATAACAATGTCATGAATATCAGATTTAAACCCTTTATGGAAAGTTAAATTCCTGGGATGTAAAAACATCTTGAAGATAGGCATAAGTGACATCTCATCGCCATTTGAACAAATAGCCCAGGACACCCTGGAGTCCTTCTTCTACGGTTAGACGGTGCTGAAGTTCAGCGTGGAAGGAGAGAATTACATCATGAGACAGGAAGAGCCCCAGGCAACTTGACATTGACCTCTAAATCCATGCTGCAGGTGTGGGGCAGCCTCCAAGAACTTCCTTACCATCTAAGTGTGTGCGTAAAACTGGGATCTACTGAGGCTATACGCAGACCCCCAGCATACAGCTACTCAGTAAATGCCACGAGCTTTGTCCACTTCCACACAGAGCTCCCTTGACTCCTCAGGCCGTCTCATGGATTTTCCTACCTTTGTACAAGGTAACTATTCTTCTTATTCTTCTTTAGTTTATAGAACTTAGTTTACAATAAATATCATTGCATATGCATTGAGATATCTTAACGTGATCATTTTAAATATAAAATGCTGTATTTTTTCCTTTGAGGAGCGAACTGCCTCCGGTTTGAAGCGTTCTGTGTAATACTCAGCACCACCACTAGGGAGAATGGCGCCCATTCCGTAGCTCTCAGAAGCAACATCCCAAACACTTTCCAAGGAAAAGTCTCATGTCTTTTAAGGGACTTCCCCTGGATTTGGCTTTATTTGACATTCAGAATCGAAACAAAGTGTAAGAGTCAGCTAATGCTGTCAGTTTTTAGGGCCAACACTCTCCAGGACTCCAAGCCAGGAGGAAGATCTCAGAAACACCGTGGAGGCTGAAGCTGAGAATTCAGGGCGAGACGGAAGGCCGAGAGTCACGGCCTCAACACCCCTGCAAGGTTCAGGTAGAACTGTAATTTTTCTACCCTGGCACAGCTGTGAGTTCCCTCAAGTAAGGGACTGAATTTCATTCTTCGCCATAAATCTCCAGCATGTACACAGCAGAAGTTACCCAATAAATACTGGTTCAGGCGGCACCTGTGGCTCAAAGGGGCAGGGCGCTGGTCCCGGCAAAAAACTGCAAAAATAAATAAATAAATACTGGTTCAATGGAGCTGATGGGGTTGTGGGGAGAGGGAAAGTCTTGTTTTGTTGTGTTTTCATTTTTACTGAGGGGTGTGAGCCTCCTAGGATCCTTGAACAAGGCCCATAAGAGGAAATCATCAAGACCTGCTCATCAAAGGATCAGTAGGTTTAGGTCCCCCCAAACCTAACATCAAAGAAAGTGACACAATTTTCCGTTGCCCTAAAAGCATTCCAGCACTCAGCAGGCTCTAATAATTTGAACAAGGGGACCACTTCAAGCCTGCAATATTGCAATTTTTGTAGCACTGATGTGTGTAATTTGGGCCAAAGTTTGACACAGGATCAGAAATAAAAGAAACATATTGTCCATAGTTGTTTATCCAACACAACGAATGGGCTATCAGATACTTTTACGGGATAGTATCAGCACACACACTTTACCTGAACCAGCCAGGTACCCATCATCTGGAATATCCCCTTCCACACAGGGCCAGCTCTCCATTAGAAGCCATCGACACAAGGCCCGGAGCCTAAGGTGCTTGGGGTTCTCAAAATCAGAAGTGAGATATTTAAATAAGGAAGAAAATACATACACCTTTATACTAATGCAGCCTTGAAATATAATTTTAATATATGTGTGTATGAAGAAAATAGACCATAAAGGCAAAAATCACAAATGTAACTCCACTGACACAGTTTGGAGATTTGTCCCATCCAAATCTGGTGTTGAAATCTGACCCCAGCATTGCAGGTAGGGGCTAACGGGGGCAGATCCCTCATGAATGTCTTGGTGACAGGCTCATGGTAATGAGTGAGTTTTGGCTCTATTTGTTCCCCAGAGACTGATTATTAAGAAGAGCCTGGCATACCCCTTGCTTCTTTCTGACACTAAGTGATTCCGATGTCCCCTCCCTTTCCTCCGTGAGTGGAAGCTCCCTAAGGCCCTCCCCAGCAGCAGGTACACAGCCATGCTTCCCTACAGCCTGCAGAACCGGGAGCCAAATACAGCTCTTTTCTTCATAAACTGCCCAGTCTCAGGTGTTCCCAAATAGGCTAAGATATCTACCCTGTTATCGCACCTCCCAAGAGTAAATCTGCTGTCTCAAAGGAGATAAAAATCCTGTTTTCAGAAAAATAAAATCCAAGACTCCATTCATCATAGATGGGTGGATTGTTTTTGCACACAGAATCGGGGGTTGGGACCGACTGGAGGGAGGCAGGTGGTGAGTGAGTTGAGCTGGAAGCCACCAGGCTTCTTGGTGTTTTCTGGTTCTGACCCTCAACTCCCCTCTTGGTAGCAGACTGCTCTGGCTAATTAGCAAATCAAAAGAAAGAGAACCGATTCTAGACCTCAACACAATCAAATTAGAGGAGTTATTTGAGGATATTATTTTCACACAGTGCAATCATATTCTCTTTGTTTTGGAGTGAAAATTATCTTTCAAACTCAACGCCCTTCCTTCCCTCTACCCAACTGGCTCTCAGGATACCACTATTTCCTAACCGCTCTCATCAGCTTGATACATGATCTTTTTCTAGAAGACAGGAACGCACAATGTACAATTAAACAATACCCATCAAGCTTCCCATACAACAGGGACCTTTTCAAAATACACTTGACTTTCCAGGTGATTCAGCAGAAAGAGCCATTAGTGAGCCATCTAAATCAAGACTTGGAAGGTTTATTAAAATTGGATTTTTAACCTGATCCCAATTTCCTGTGCTTGTAAAGAATCCCGCTGGACTCCTTAATATTCATGCCATTAACCTGAAACATTCAAACGGCCATTTAAGGAGGCAAGGCTGTATGTGGCAGCCCTTCAGGTGGGAGTTCCAGATAAAACCCCACGGAGTCAGGCAGGTGAGATGGTGTGGACCCCGGGCATCTTCAGAAGCCTCCTCTCTCTTTCTTACCCTCTCCTCCCCTTGCTTCTCCTTACCTCCCCTTTCCTATCACATATTTGATAGAAAAGAGAATTTTAAAAAAAATGTAAGCCAACCATAGCCCGGGAGTAGGAGTCTAGTTTTTCTCTTTTTTTATTTTATTTTATTTTTTTTTTGTGGTTTTTGGCCAGGACTGGGTTTGAACCCACCACCTCTGGCATATGGGACCGGCACCCTACTCCTTTGAGCCACAGGCGCTGCCCAAGGAGTCTAGTTTTTACTGGAAGGGCAGCTGCGCTGCACAGACCACTCCTGCCCCTGGTGCTCTGATGAATTCCTACACTTACCATCTCCCAGACTGGGGAAGAGCGGACGCTTTGGAGTCATGGGAGACCCAATCCTCCCACTTACTAGTACATCACCCTGAGTTGGTGGCTTAGCTTCTCTAAACCTCCGTTTCCCCAGGTGTGAAATGAACAGAAGGCGAGACTCACGTACCTCATTTTGCATAGAACCTATTGCGTTCGCCTTGGTTGCACCTTCCTTAGCCTTATTGCCTCATATCTGAATGTGGACCAGACTCACAGGTCAGTGGCTTTGGTTCACTACTTGAGGCTTTGGTTCACTCCTTGAGCCATTAACTGCTACAGAAAACAGTTACAATTTAACTGATGCCGGTGAGTTTCTGGACAGGGGAGCAACAGGTGGAATCTCCTTTCTTCTTGAGGTAAGACTTTATGCTCTCTTAGGAGAGTGGAGCTGTCTGAACTCTCCATCCCTCCCTCAGGAACTGGCACATTCTAGTCACTCCACGGAAACTCTGATCTCTCAGAATATTAGCAGTGCCGAGATCGGCACCTAAAACTTTCTCACTTTCCAGTTGTTGACACAGAGGAGGAGCATCCCGAGATCATCAACTAAAACTTTCTCACTTTCCAGTTGTTGACACAGAGGAGGAGCGTCCCGGGCCACATACCTAGGAGTGACAGCGGCGTTCCACCTGTCTCCTGAGAGCCTCTATGTCTACCTAGAGCAGTGTTCTTCAACCTTTTTTATCTCACAGCACACTTGAATCTATAGTTAAACTTCTGTGGCACACTTAAATTTTGCTGATTTTAAAAACAGAATAAGCAAATGAATATGCTTGCTATGCTTTGAATGTCTTTAGAAAATAATTTAATTCATGATCTTTAAAATTTTTCTCGGCACACCTAAGGTCCTCTCCTTGCACACAGGTTGAAAATCACGGCCTGTCGCTTAGAAAGAGCTTCATGTCTGGCCTAAACCCTGACTCCTTGAGTGAAGCTCAATTTACAAAGGTTTTTGTTTGCTTGCTTGTTTTGGAGAGCATAGTATGTTTCCGATACCGTGAAAAGTTTTGTGGAGAGGTAATTAAATCGTGGTACCTGTGCTCAAGGCGTTTCTAACATAGCAGGGCGGACCCTCTGTAGATATTTTCTTTTTTTTTTCCTAATAAATCATAGCTGTGTACATTAGTGCAATCATGGGGTACAATGTTCTGGCTTCATATACTATCTGATATATTTTCATCCAACTGCTCGACATAACCTTCATGGGATTTTCTTGGTTATTATATGAAAACATATGTATTCTGCATTTAGTAAGTTTCACCTGTACCCTTCCAAGATGCACCATAGGTGTGATCCCACCAATTGCCCTCCCTCCACCCACCCTCCCCGCTTTCCTCCCCTCCCTTGCCCCTTTCTCCATATTCTTGTGCTATAATTGGGTTATAGCCTTCATATGAAAGCTGTAAATTAGCTTCATAGCAGGGCTGTATACATTGGATACTTTTTCTTCCATTCTTGAGATACTTTGCTAAGAAGAATATGCTCCAGCTCCATCCATGTAAACATGAAAAAGGCAAAGTCTCCATCTTTCTTTAAGGCTGCATAGTATTCCATGGTATACATGTACCATAATTTATTAATCCATTCGTGGATCAATGGGCACTTGGGCTTCTTCCATGACTTAGCAATTATGAATTGGGCTGCAATAAACATTCTGGTACAGATATCTTTGTTATAATGTGATTTTTGATCTTCTGGGTATGTACGATTCAGGAAAAGCCATTTAGGAAAGGTGGCAAATGTCTGGGCAAACAAAATTTCCAGTTGATGCTTTTCT